>OZ037776.1:56031615-56076615 GCA_964035525.1 Porites cylindrica
CTACTTTTGCCCTTCTGCAAATGGCTAAACCTTCGCGTGGCTAGGATGACCACGTAAAATGGCGGTCCCATCTCCAGTATGAGACGTAAAAATAGTGTCCCCAATTAGGATCAATTAGTACTTTCGTGCTTAATACATTGACACTCAAATAGAGTGCTTTTCTTCTTCTTTTTTTTTCATCTCGAATCACTTTCACAGCAGTGGTCTTCCGGTGAGTCGTGAGTTTAAAAAGAGTATTACATGAGCTTTTGGTACTATTTTCAAAATAGACCATCAGAATGTTCTGCTGCATGAACTGGGAGCTGCAAGGTACATGTAGGAAAAACTAAACATTTGCTGTACAATACCTTTCTCAGAAATTATGCAGGCAGAAAAATTAAGGCAAGGCCATCCCCCTTTTTTTTTCGTGTAGCGTAGAATGCGTTTCCTGGTGTTAGCGCAGTCGGTCGGTCGGATTGAAAAAAAAACCCTAAAAAAAAAAGTCTCAAGAAGTCGAAGTTAACGTTCGCATATTTGGATTAACAAAATGCACAGTATACTGTAAAAGTGTTCCTGTTTTTGTTCCTGTTTTACTCTATGCTGTTACTATGCTCATTTTTTCAGATTTAAAGAATGATTTCAAGTGAAAAATGGTTTAACTAAGTCGTTACTTTTTTTTTGGTTTTTGGAAAATGCCAAAAATTTGGGTCGTTCGGACGACGCTAGACGGAGAAAAAAAAGAGGATGGCCTAAAGCCTCAACTATCCAAAATTTCCCCACCTCTAAATATCATTGCAACCTCCTTTAGTGTGATTTTACTTAACGCGAACAATATCGTACCTTTGTGTCTTAGCCCGGATCAGGATGATTGATTCGTTCAACCAAATGAAACGAGAATATTTAACAATTATTCCTCGAGCCCGAATGGGCTCTGAGTCAATATAATAAAATCCAACTAGTTGGTCAAAAATATCGAGAATAAAAAAAACTTAGTTGCTGACCAATGTCTAAAAGTAAACTGCTAAATGGCACCGAAACCAGCTTTAGGCGCGCACTGATTTTTTGTGTTAAAGAGAGAATTGTGGGTAGGAGCAAAAAAAAAAATAAATAAATAGGGAGGCGAGGAAGGGAGGGGGTAAGATAGTAATTCTGTCTACATCCACTTCTGCACAAATACCTAACCACAAAACAAGCAAAAAAAAAAGAGACATAAGCAAACAACAACATGCTGGCTACATACGTGCGACGCATGCGTCATAACAAACTGGAGATTAGGATTGCGGGCTCCTCTTGTCGTCCGCAAAAAACAAAAAAAAAATTCAAAATGTCCTCGAGTTTGTCAATCTTTCGGAATCGATCTGCACAGGTTCCCGTTTATTTCGAAATAGCAACTTGCTTACCGCTCATGAACATGTCGCGAATAGTTGTATTGTACCTAGCCTGTACATTTCTTTCCTTTCCCTTTACTAAGAACAGTTACGAAGAATCTAATCCTGGCAATAAGAACCAAAAAGCGAGGTACAGCTGGAGGAAAGCAAACCCAGGAAGAATGTCAACATCCGGATTGCGATAAGCACGTGGCTAGGGACTCCATTTAACAAACTTATTTAGAGACCGACCCGAAATCCCACAAAATTTACGTCAGAATCAGGCCCTTTGGCTAATATTTTTAATTTACCAGCGCGAAATGTTTGTCCTATTAACGAAAATGCACAACGGGACCATTGTATTACACATAAACTGCTATTTTAACTGGAATTAACAGTGTTACATTCATTTTGATAAAAAAATAGTGTTTTCTCAAGTTGATATTAAGTATATCCGATTGATTGATTTTGAGAAAGTTTCTATCTATATCGAAGTTAACTACAGTATGTGGAAGTTTTCAGTTTAATTGTTAAATTGTAGCTATTTTCTTGTTACTTTCTTTGATTAGATAATGTTTTAAAATTAGTGTGTTAAAGTTTATTTCTTGTTTGCTTTTATTTGATTAAACAAAGTATTGAATGTATTTTTCATTTACTTTTTATTTATGTATTTATTTGGGAAGAAAACTCTTTTACTTTTACTACTTTTTGTAATAACGATAAAATTGACACGATGATCCGCTAACTTGAGTCCAAGCCATTCCTACGTTTCGTTTGGGATCATTTGCGGTCCAAGCTGGGGATCGTTTGCGGTACTGTACAGTGTCGAACGAAACACGAAATCGGTTAAATTTGCTATTTTCAGCTACAATAACGACAATGAATGATTTTCCAGTAATGTGAGACTTAGTTATGAGCACAGGATTATGGGATCGCCAGGGGGCAAACATTGAAAGTCGATACAAAGAAATGTATGGCTTGGAGCTCTCTGTATATACCTGCCGCTTTAATAGCACGATTAATTAGCCCTGAATGGGATCTTAATGAATCTACTGTAAACGATTTCTTCGCTTCTTATCTGACCCAGATCGACTTCGTTGTTCGCCATTTTGAAAATCAATAACCGCAAGCCATATCCTCGCTGGCGAACGGAACGTCGCCCGAAGGGCGACCGAGGCAAGAAAAGCCGATCTTGCGAGCCCTCAGTCTCTTGGTTTGCGGTCAATAGAATGTGTAACGAAACTGTAACGCGATCAGGAGGGAGTCATATCGGCGCTTTCCATTTACGAAAAAAACCCGGAAATTTCGGTGGTAGCAAAAGTGGAATTTGCGATTGGTAAAAAGTTGTTCCATTTGGTCGTAAACCCCGGTACGTAGCGCGGTGCCCGACCGTGGACCTGGAACTGGTACAAACTACGAGAAACGTAAATGGAACACGACATTCCGTTCGGAAATTCCAACCGGGAAAACGGGACAACCTTTTTAGATTTTCCACTTTTTCTGGGAATTTTCCAGTGGGACGAACCGACGAAACGTGTTCCATTTACCGCCGAACCGGAAATTCCGGAAGTTTTGGGCGCTTGCCATTTAGTCAAAATTTCCGGAATTTCCGGTTCGGCGGTAAATGGAACACGTTTCGTCGGTTCGTCCCACTGGAAAATTCCCAGAAAAAGTGGAAAATCTAAAAAGGTGGTCCCGTTTTCCCGGTTGGAATTTCCGAACGGAATGTCGTGTTCCATTTACGTTTCTCGTAGTTTGTACCAGTTCCAGGTCCACGGTCGGGCACCGCGCCACGTACCGGGGTTTACGACCAAATGGAACAACTTTTTACCAATCGGAAATTCCACTTTTGCTACCACCGAAATTTCCGGGTTTTTTTCGTAAATGGAAAGCGCCCTTTGACTAAATGGAAAGCGCCCATAAACTCGTGAGCGCGGCTGTCCGATGTGCCTGGCCATCGTCACGTCACAGCAAAGTGAGGCGTGCGACGAGCAGAATTTTCGAAAATGGCGGTGTTATTGTTTTTCATGTGAACACTTTGAGCTTATTTTTTCCCGTGTCATGAAGCAGCAATGTGGTTTCTCTTTTGATCGAGGATACCATTACCTTATATTCCAACGGAAGAGGTAAGTGCATTTTGATTACTACGTGAAAATTCTGCAAAAAAGGTTTCTGAAGGGTTTAGGTGAGTCTCCAACTTAAGAAAACTATGTGAGTGCGGTGCGACCTTTCGCTCGACAAAAACCCGTTTTTCCCTGGATAAAAAGGAGGAGAAAACTTGTAGCTTCGCTCCAAAGTAGTTTATATCTCACAGAATCCATATAGGGTATAATAAATGTCAGGGAATGAACCACAAAAATGATCAGTGTATTTATTCGAATCAGTTTCCTCCGTTATAATTTTGCAATCTTGTTGAAGTGAGGTTGGTTACGAAAATTTGTTATTAATGAGCTGTTTTGTAGTTATTTCGGTTCTCCAGTAAGACGTATAGAAGTATACTGAGTTGTTAAGCTTATTATGACCTCGTAAAAGCCCGATCGTGAAGAAGTTCACTCTTTTTGAGGCACTACCATATTTAGATTAAATTTTAATCTAAATATTTGTTTAGCCCTTGTAAATTTTTGTACACCTTCTGAAAGTTAAATTATATATTAGGAAAGCCCCGGCGGTGGGGGGTAACACTCTTGAAACAAGACACCAACAGGATAATTTTAAACCGCACTATCAAGCCTGCATGTGTACACGTATGTACACTGTATTTCACTTTCGATACCCTCTCAACATCTGGTAGTATAATGCATCAGTCAATTGAAACCCCGGCCTCCTGATCCCTGAGACTTAGCGGGGAATTTAACATTAACACCACTAATTTTTCCCTTCCCGGGCCAAGTAGTTTGTTAAAAGCACCTTATGGCAGGGAATTAGTAGTTGTAGTTCTAGGTTTGATTTAAACCGCACTCTTCCGTCTAGTACTCTGTATTTATTAATTTTATTTTCAAACCAATGGACCTGTTAAAAGAAACTCTCAACGTCATTCCATCAAATTCATGATAAATGTCATCCACTAACTGAACTTTGTAATTGCTAACAGTGCTTCCATCTGTCGGTTAGCCTGAGATCATGCCCTCTCCCTGTTATCCCTTTATGTCTCTCACGGGAAGATGGCATGATACATTTCTTTGTCGAATCACATGTAAAAAAGCCAGAATCTGGACTTTTTTCTGATTGGATAGGAAACAATGCGGATGATTTTCGCTGCTCCAATACAAACTCTCCTTATACCCTATCCTAGAGTAAAGTGCTTGAAAACCATACCCTTTAGAGTGGAACATACCTATATAGCCCATATATGGCACAACCCCTTTCTCCCCTGGAGGAAACAAGGGCTTCTAAGTCACTCGTATTAAATCCCCCTCTCTCTGTCCCTGCTTCCAAAAATGCATAAATTATGCACTGTTAAACCCCTGCCCATGAGCTGGCTCAAGCAAGAATTTTGTTACCTCCACTGCACACAGGGCCAGTACGTTGTTAAATTTGTGTTAAATCCTGACATTGGCTACATTAAATCCCCGCTATGCACCAGAGGTTTGGGGGGAGGGGGGGAGAGGGAGAAGGGTTTCAATTGACTGATGCATTTAAACACTGCATCCTTTACTCGCTTACTTTGTCACTAAGAGTAATTAATCAGTCTATCTAACTATACAAAACAGTATATAAATCTTAAACAGGTTTTCAGTAGTATCTATGGTGGTATGGACTAGAAAGGTGTATTGGTAATGCTAATCATTTTCTGTTTTTTCTACAGGATTAACACTACTTAGACCAACGACGTTTCCAAGCTTACATCTGTTACATGTAAACAGAATTGGAGACTAGACTGGCAGGCCTCTCATTATTACTTATTCTCTTGGCCTCTACATCATCGTTCGATCAAATACATAACATTTGATCATCTACTTGTTCTTTTTTTTGTTATTGACAATGTGATGAGGATTTATACCTAGAAATTATTTTGGTGAAACTGCTCACAGACAGGATTTTAGAAGAAAAATAATGAATAATGTGTTTTAACCGCCATAGCCTTCAAGTCAATTCATCACTGGAAGCTTTAGCCTGAGAATGCAGACAGATTTCCAGTTGTATTTTTTAGTGACGTGAAACTACAACCCAAAATGTTTTGTTTAATTTGATTATTTTTGTCCAGCTCTAGTGCTTCTTGTACTGTCTTAAGTAATATGATCTGTCTAGACATTTTTCCGGACTTTTTCTTTTATTTAGTAAGATTATCTTGCATAGTTTGATGGAAGGTAAAGAAAAAGTGTTAATAAAAGATTTACACTATAAGTATTTTGTTGCTGGGATCCTTGGGTATCAGCTCTAGAAGCATAATTTCAAGTGAGGTAGATGTACTCCCACATAACAGACTTGGGAAATAGTTTCCTTATATACTTACCTCTGAGGAGCAAATGGAGCAATTATTATTTACCAACGAAAAACTTACACCCGAATAGCTTCGGCAATCCAAGCATGTACAGTGTAGTTTAGGTGAAATGCTTGAATCTGCACTGATAGTTGGAATATGCGGACCCCCATTGAAACAGTTAGTCCAGATTTCGAGCGTTTATTGACCAGTTTTAAAGGCTTCCTTATTACCATTTTTTTGCGGGGGGAAGATTGAACGGTATAGCTGAACCTTGACAGAATATTTGTCCTCTCATTGATAAGCGATTTGTTACCTTCAAGAACTGTCTCTTCAGGTCGTAAGCCGTTTTCAAATAAGCTTCAATGTCGCTGTCCAGGTTCGAAGTGAAATGTTCAAATCGCCGAGTCACTAGCCTTAGCGTTCTGTTCCCAATTCTGAGATGTTTTCCACCTGTTTATAAAAGCCATTGTTTTGATTCTGATTTTTTCTTGAAGGTATTGTTTTCAGTGGAAGGCTCCTGTAGAATCTTGCGTCAGCCCAACTGGCTATAAACGTAGTATGGGTGTAACATATTTCTTAGGCAATTTGTAGACTTAAACTGTATTCAAGCCCCTCTTAAGTCCAAAGATTGATATAAAAAGATACCCTCGAATTAATCGTATTACTCGTTTCAATTCGAGAGCTTTATTGTTGGATTTACTGGCTTATTTCTCTCGCCCTTCGCGGCTGACTCGCAAGGTACCTGCGGAAAGTAGTGTTTAAAGCCACTGATCATTTTTATGAAATTGTTGTGCGATTTAATTTTTCAAAAATGAGAAAGAGTTTTGACCTATGTAACTTATGTTTTTGTCTCCAAGCGCAGTATTGTGGCGTTTCTGAGTTACAGGCCATTAAAGATGATCTTGGTGATGATTTTTATCGATCGGTAGGAGCGTTTGTCAACACTTTTGAGTCTTGTGGCCAGTGTGTTTTTTGTTTTCAGGTTAAAATTCCGTTATTGATACTTTAAATGATAACATCTATAGCTTCGCTTCACTGGTTGAAATGATTTGCTCTACTGTTACTGAGAAATTGGACCGTGAACTTTTCACGACAAGCATTTTGTTTACCTTCTTTCAAACCTTCCCGGGCGGGCTTGAACGTGACGTCACGATGGCCAGACACATCGGATTTTCATTCGCCGATATCTCCTCTAGTGCCCAGGCCTTAGTTTATGACTCCCTCCTGAACGCGATCAAAATAACCCATTTTTTCACGCCAGGACTTTTCCGCGGGTGGCGGGTGGTGGGTGACGGGTGACAAATTGTCAAAAAAATAAAAATAAAAAGTGGAAACCAAAAAAAGAAAAAAAGAAATAAACATTACAAAAAGCGATATTTTAGCAATATTCTTCTGCACGATATCGCATGCACGAGATAGCTTTAGGAACTCATGAAAATTAAAGTAATATTTTTCCTGAGACCAGAAAAGTAAGATCGCATTCTCTTCTCGACATGTTTGAACAGTTCCTCAGCCTTTTGACAAGTGCGTTTGTTCTTTTGTTATAAGTTGGGATAAACATTGCATTGCCCGTGGAATAAATCTTTGCCAATTTGGTTCCCGACTTGTAGTTTAAAATGAACAAAATGTCTATTTCGAGAAAACAAGAAAATTTTCCTGAGACTAAAACAAGAAAGCTGTCAATGTTAATGCGTACCAGAGAAGGAGCAAGAACGTTCACCGTTTTCGCCGCATGTGGCGTCTCGGACGCGAATTGATCTCGTTGTATCGTTGTATATATAGAAAAAGGATCTGCATTTTTTAAATACTACTTATAAATACTGATTAGGATGGCAATCATGCCGCATACTAGGGCAAAAACTGAGCTACGACACGGAAGGCCGAATCTCTTGCAGTCTGTTATAAACACGGCTAAACAGTTGGGGAAGTTCAATCATCTTTTGTCTTGCTGTGGAAGAAAAAGAAAACTAGACAAACTAGATCTTTTCCGCCTTTTATAGAAATTTAAACAATTAACAAAGAAACGACGCTGTACATCACGATTTCTTCAATCAGTAGTGAATTGCGTGGTTATTATTACACATAAGGTGTGCCGTGATATACATGTGTGGCAAACTTGTCAACAATCATTAAAAATAATAAGCATCGAACAATATTTTGTGCGGGGAAATTACACTTTTTCTGAATCGTGTAGTTCCAGAAATATCCATACCCCCACCCCGCACCCCCCCCCCCCCCCGCCTCACCACGGAGGACAGAAATTCCAAGGGGAGGGGGCTCCAAAAGGAGGTAATTTCCGAGGAGTTGGTGGGCTGCCGTTGCTTACAGAGGTTTTTTTTAACCCGTTACCCATCACCCGCTACCCGCTACCCGCCACCCGCCACTCGTCACCCGTCACCCGTCACCCGCCACCCGCCACCCGCCACCCGCGGAAAAGTCCTGCCGATTTTTTCATAGGTTTTCGACGGGTTTTGATGTTTTAACCACAAACACATCTCCTCTGGACCCTGTGCATTTTGCCGTGATTTTATGAGAAGCGGAGGTGACTAATGTTGGTGCTTTGAAATTGTAAGTTTTTGTGGGATCAATGCTATGAAATCTATCGATAAACACTCCTTGCGTATTAAAGGTCGACTGTGAAATTTACTGAATGGTCTCGAAATATATAGTACTAACTTAGGTGTAAATGAGCGGGGAATGCGGACTCATTTAAGCCTTTCCAGTTGTACTTACATGTGCTCATATTTACAACGAGTGTAATTACGCTCCGCTCGGCGGCGATCACAATGATCACAACGATCGAAGGTAAGCTTATGTATTGTCGAATTTGATATGTATTAACTTTAAAACAAAAACAACTTCCCCACATTTATATTGATTTCTTCTCGCCAAAAAAAACAAGCGAAATGTTTGGTAATGATCCAGAGCACCAATCAGTTCTAATAATGCCTTTTCCAATTATTTTTAGGGAAGATATAGAATCTTCGCCCAAAAATTTTTATCAGTATAATACACATAAGTAGAAAAAAATATATATACTGAATAAAGATTTACGCACAAAATTAGTTATGCAGAACAGTCTGACTTTTTATGAAAATTGGCAAATATGATAATTCCCATCAACTTGGTATTTATTTACACACTCTGACTGCTTTTGTATCGGAAATCTTACTCGTTTGTACGATTTCTGCCTCATTTACTAATGGTTAAATACCATGTACTTTCCATGAAATATTTCGTAGATGTCACTTTGTTTATACCAAAGTAAAGGAGGATTTTTTATTTTTATGGCCACGTACATACTTTAACTTGTCAACGTGTTGTCTTGCCATAACCCGCACAGCGCTCATAGCGGCCCAGCGTAGTTACACTCTTCATAAATATCACCACACTTAATTATAAAACTTAAACGCTTAAAAGAGCCAATCCCCCCCCCCCCCCCCCCCGCCACCCCTACATGTATACCTAAATTTGCACTATATATTTCGAGACCTTTTCTTTATGTAGATCACTGTGTAAATTCAGTAAATATATTAAATTTCACCCTCAACCTCACGCAAGCAGTGTTTATCGATAGAATTTATCGCATTAATCACACAGAAACTTGAAATTTCAACGCCCCAACATTAGTCACCTCCGTTTCTCATAAAATCACGGCAAAATGCGGCATTCTCTTACCCTGGGTGCCAGAGACTTTTCTAGCGCGGTTTCCGGTTTCTGTCAAGTCTTTATAGTGACCCGCGCGAAAAGTTTTTCTCGCTGCTTCGCCGCTCTTGGCTTCAGCCTACGGCCGAAGATGTGTCGGCCTTCGGCCAACACCGAAAATTCCCGCCGCACGCGAGAAAAACCTCTGGCACCCAGGGTAGCATTCTCTCTCCAAAGACACCGCTTTTAACGGAGAAACAACTCCACGCTATATACATTTCTCTGTAGCGACTCGCAAAGTTTGCCCCCTGGCGATCAAAGAAAATCATTCATTTTAGGTCACAGATAAATCGCGGTTGATTGCGAAAATAGGAAATCTTTCGATTATTCATTGAAATTTCCAAACATAAGAATAGTCGTGTGTGGGCTCTCTATGAAGTTAAAGTAATAATACTTGTTTGACAATAATTGGTCTGCCGCCAGAGCCTGACATGGGTGAGCTTTTGTTTGCATATGCAATGAGGAAACAAGACCCGCTCCTTTTTCGTGCTTGAGAGAGATCATTTTACTAACAAAGATACACTTGATCGAACACTAATATTCTACCACGAGCTTCATTTTGCACTGGGTCGAGGGTTCAAAATTCAGTGAGAAGCAATTTTCAGTTACTAGTATCTAACCGGATTTTGGAAACAGTATATCATCAAGGTGAGGCCTTTTATATTAAGATTTTTTTTGTGCGGTTTGTGTGACACAGATCAAATTATTACTCCTGACTGAGCGAACATGAAATCAGTTGAAAACTGTGGACTGAACCGATGGCAAAGTTTAAGTTATAACACCACAGTAGTCTATACTGTATATGTTGTGGTGAGCTGCCTAAAAATTGAAAAAAAGATATCGGCGTGTTGGTCATAACTGGTAATTTCGAGGAATAGACTTTTTTTCTCTATTTTTGTCTGCAATCGAAAGTAACGCTAGAAAAAATCTTAAGTTTGCTTCAACAAATTAAATCTATACAATTTCACCCCTCTTGCAACTCGGAAACTATTCTAATAACGATCTTAGAACTTCCTTTCGGGAGCTCAGATAAAAGAAGTGCGTTATACCAGGTTATACGACATTTTTGTATACAAATACTGCCAAATGAGTCTGACCGCAGTGGAAACCAAATCAGGTTTATGAGTAATCAATTCTATATTTCTCCAGGTCTCAAACAAACAAAGTTTTAAAAGTTTTCGGAGTCTTTTCAACATGGAGTTGAATTAACTGTATCTTTTGAGTAACTAAAATTTATGTCAGTCTTGTCAGTCCGACGTCGTCTTATTTATTTATATGTAACTGTGGGTAATGTCTCGAATATATCATAGAAACGTGAGGAAGTTCAGATCAAGAAACAAGAATCGATTTGTGAAATGCTAACACTGGTAGAGACAAGAAGCAAGACAACCCTGGATTTGCGTGGCGATTTTCACCCTTTATTTATCTATTTTCATTTTTTTCGAAAATCAAATTCCTTTTCCATAAAACGTGAGTTTTCCAACGTGGTTATGGCCATTATGTGCTCTTTTTCAGAAAGATGAAATTAGCAGTACATTATTCCGCACGGAAAAGGCTGCTTATGGCGTTTCTCTGTTTTGCGGTCCTTGCAGTCAGCAGCGGGAACTGCGGTAAATGTCTACTCAGATTGCATACTGAAATAACTTAAATACTACGAATTTACGAATATTAGTTGATATTTCTTGAGTTAGTGTGCTGATACTCACTAATTAATGCAGTTACTTGGAAGCTCGAGATTCGAACACCACAATCTCTCAGAGGCCGACAGCCAATGTAGCGTGCTCGATACAAAACTACCGACCATAAATTTGTTTAAAAAGTTTTACCGAATATCTCGCGCTTGAAGCTGAAATCTGCACTGAAGCTGAATCTTGGCTAGACTAGACTTGCACGTGAATTTATTCCCTTTCTCCCCTAAGATCATTGTTGACATTATTCAACATCAGTATTGAATAGCTGAAAGGTAATTTTGGTGGCGTGACTTGAAGCAAGCAATTGAAGTCTCTCAAATTCATAGTTCGCCAACTTCAAAACGGCTAAGCGACGACATTGTTATATATGACACTCTTACGTTATATTTTGCATATGTTTAGCTTATGAAACTATTGGATGTTACAAGGACACCTCAAACCGAGCAATCCAGCCATTGGAAGGAAAGTTTTCTATTTTGGATGGATCGTACGGCTCTCGGAAGAACGCCATTGCAAAGTGCGCCGTGGCTGCAATGAAAGCAGGCTACAGCATGTTTGCAGTTCAAAATGGCGGCTGGTGTGCGGCCAGTGCTACGGCAGCGAAGACGTTTGACAAATATGGAAAGTCTGCAGCATGCAGATCTGATGGCGAGGGCGGGCCATGGGCTAATCAAGTTTATGTGATCAAAGCCGGTAAGTCAGTGTTAGGATATTAATACAAGTGCAGGGTTATATACGAACGACACCGTCGTGTTTTCAAACATTGATAATGTAAAATGTTGACTAAGCCTCTATTACTTCTTGTAACTATGGCTATAGAATTTAGCCTTTCCTTCTTATTTTTGGACAGACGGGTCGCCTATAAATGACTTGATAAAGATTTTTCTTTTTAAATTTTAATGATGTTCAGTTGCCGAACATCAATCCGAAAGAGATCTTCACAACTGCATTTCAGTCCGGCCGCCATTTTGCAAACCACTGAAAATAAGTAAGTTAAAGGCTTCCCTTTAAGACAGTTTTAACTTAATTTCAGCGTATGAAACTATTGGATGTTTCAAGGACACCTCAAACCGAGCAATCCAGATATTCGAAGGAAAAGACTCTATTTTGGATGGATCCTACCTCTCTAGAAAGAACCCCATAGCAAAGTGTGCCGTGGCTGCAATGAGAGCAGGTTACAGCATGTTTGCAGTTCAAAATGGTGGCCATTGTCAAACAGATGCAATGAGTTCGACAGCACAGACCTTTGACAAGTATGGAAAGTCTACCGTTTGTAAGGATGACGGTGAAGGTGGACCATTTGGTAATCAAGTTTATGTCATCAAAGGTGACTATAGTAGCGTAATTGTGCCTTTGACAACGACTCAGTAAACAATATTATTGTAAAACATGATTTGGTTCACTGTCAAATTAGAAAAAAGTGACGAAACTTTCATTAAAAAAAAAAACAAACAAACAACCCCCTTACTATCCTCTTGGGAAATAGTTGGACAAGCTCCAATAGTTAAACGTTTTATCTACTGATCTCTTCCTCTTTAGCCTTTGAAACCATTGGATGCTACAGGGACACCGCTAACCGAGCAATTCAATCCTTGGAAGGAAAGGATTCTATTTTGGATGGATCGTACGGCTCTCGGAAGAACCCCATTGCAAAGTGTGCCGTGGCTGCAATGAGAGCAGGTTACAGCATGTTTGCACTTCAAGCTGGTGGATGGTGTGTGGCCAGTGCTACAGCACCAAAGACCTTTGACAAGTATGGAAAGTCTACAGCTTGTGGATCTGATGGAGAAGGTGGAGGATGGGCAAATCAAGTTTACTTGCTTAAGTGCTGATCAGTTGTTAGCACATGTTGTGACTATGTTTGTCACCTCGCCATAACTTAAATAAAATAAGGGTATAAAAGTTCCTAGAGTTGTTCTGCTCTAAGGTATATTTGGAATTAAGTTTTAGACTCGTCAGCTTTATTTTTTGCTTCGCTTTATTATTTTTTTAATGTATGGTATTGGGCTTTGTAAGAAATTTAAAAAATAATAATAAAATACTTCTGCTGATTATATCGTTTCTTCTTCTACGTCAAATTCAGTAATAACGGATAATGATAGCTTATGCAAGTGTTAAATAATAATAATAATAATAATAACAAATAACAAATATTCTTTATACTGAGGAACAGGCTTCTGTTACATTTCGTGGTTTTCAGGGGGGACCCCACAACCTACTGGAAAATAACATAAAAGATACTAAGCGGTCGACAATTTGACTTAAGAGGGGATATGACTGATTTGTGGGCTAGAATGTTTCTTCCCACCCTCTGGGATCTGGTGATATACTTTTTTCCCCTGCATACGATGGTGTAAGATTATTTTGCCATTAACTATAAAGTAAACGTACAAATCATAAACTGTAAGTATAAAAAGCTAACAGACTAAAACTGAAGTGAGACAAAACTAAAAATACAAAGCAACAAGCATGAAAGCAATTAAAAACGCGTACGCACACATACAAGAGGACCTTTAAGCAGTCAAAACCTGGTCTTTCGACAAACTATTTATTTTTCTTTCCTTATTTAAAAAATAACTTCCTCCTTTACCCCCATTTAATATCTGGCAAGGAATTCACGCTAGTAAATATTTCTGGTGTAATATCCGTTTAAGTCCCCTAAGTTGATCCCAAAGTGTCAAGGTTTTTATGTATGTACCTTTTTTTTTACTGCGGCTTTCGTACAGCAGGCCCCAGTTGTTTAAAATACGAAAAACGACGTTTATATCATCTAAGTATATTTTCCTATTCAGTTGTAACATGACTATAAGCTGGAAAAAGGGATTTATTCGTTGGAGATTGTGTGCCCCCTGAATTTTCACCAACCTATTCTGAATCGCTTGTAAACTAGCCATAATTGCAGATTTCAAACCAGATAGTCAACCCCTACAATATGGCTCCATGTCCCAAATGAAACAGAAAACTAGATCACTGAGACAAGCAATGCGAGTCTTGTCATCAAACATATGAAAGATTCGGTTACACAAGGACAGATCTTTAATACCTAGGGAACAGTCTTGTGGAACTTTTTTTGCACTGTTAGATGTATCCATGGAAATTCCCCAGAGGCAATTTTAAAAGTGCTCAGAAAAACTTGCTTTCCCTTTGGCAACAAGTGTAAAACGACTAGTGTAACCCCAAGTGACCAATTTACCTAATGCTTTTGAGTTCTGCTGTTGGTGCAGTTTTGCTGGTTCAAGAGCACCTTGATATGAAGCACTCGTAAGGTTTCTTTACACTCCTGCTTGACATCAATGTTCAAGAATTCTTTCTTTATGAAGCGTCACTGCAATCAGTTTTTGTAAACCGTACTTTTGAATTTAGAGTGAGAATTTGTTTCTTCTAAGCGAGGGAATTAAATGTTAAACGTCTTCCTTTAAAGGCTCAAAATTAAGGGCTTGATCGTTCTTGCTTTGCTTAATGTGGAATCGAAGTTTTTTAAAAGGGTAAAATTAAAAATTGTCGAAACCGTTGACGATTTATGTCAGCCTTTAAGGTTTACATCGACGTTTCCGGCGAAACCGGGTACATATTGAAAAATGTTAGCAAACCGTTATATAATGAGGCTAGGGATCACCCTGCGAGCAGAGTATAGCTACAATATTTCTTAGATAAGTCGGAAAAGAGGAAGAGACTCTGCCGACATCTTCAAAATCCTTTGCTTTGCCGATCGTCCAACGAGTTGGATGAGTCGGACAAGTTTCTTTAAATACAAGATAAAACAGTTTTATCCGTGCGCAGACGCGTATTCTGGAGTTTTGCTGAGTTTTTCTGCGCCATTGGTCCATAACAAAACAAATGGATGCCGCTTCAAATTTCTGGTAGTGATATATTGGGAAAATTATCGATTCTCCGTGTCCCGGACTTCTGCTACTTCCCCTTGCCTCTCCGACTAGGCCATCATAGGGAGTTACGTTTAGTACACTGCAGCAGAGCGCTTTTCTTGTTTTTCGTTTGTTTGTTTGTTTTTTTAAAGAAATGCACCCCTTTTTGAGATAGAGTGTTGTTGTGGATTTGACTATGTCCTCAGCCGATTTTACTTGTGTGAACGGATCCATGATCAGTGATGTGTTGCGCAAAGTGCTTTTAAGGATAAGCCGCTGGGTTTTTAAATAAAAAATAATCATGAAATAATTTCCGTTTATTCTTTTGTATTTGCTAATTCATAAGATTAATTCGAAATACGATCATGAGACTATAGAATACATATTGCTTTTAAATAATCTACAATGAGGGACAAAAGTGTTGAGACACTTCCGTAAAATGGCCCCTTTTTGAATAGTGGACTTACCTATCCCCTTCCCCTGTCTACCTCCATCCCTCCCCCCAAAATTAATGTTGTATTTTGGACCCTCAAGTCTTTCTTTTACTTCAGACAACATTGATTCGGGGGGTGAGGGGATTTATGGCGTTTAAAAGGAATGAAATAATAAATGAATTAAATGTTTGATAAAAGCACCCGTTCTAAACAAGTGTGTCAACTACTTTTGTCTCTGATTGTAGGCTTTGACTGGCATCCGTCACTTTTGGTTTATTTTTCGGAGACACTATTTGAAATCTATTTATACCTGGTTTTCTGAAACATTTGGCGGTTGTTTAGTTCTGAAAGGAAGATTTTATTTTGACACTAAAAGCATGAAGCTTTAAGCAAATTACGCTTTGATACTAGAGTGCCTGCAATGTCCTTGACTTGACTTCAGATTTCAGGTGACCCGGTTTTCCAAATTCTCTAGGTAGATTTGCAAATATATGCTAATAGTTTTCCTAGATTTGTAATTTAAATAATAATAATAATAATAATAAATTAAAGATTGAAAATGAAGAAATGATCGTCGCAGTGAACGCAATTTATGCAATTGCGTAAAGAAGCCTGAAAAAAAAGAATTCAGGACATCAAAGAGATTTGAACCCGTGACCTCGCGATACCAGTGCGATGCTCTACCAACTGAGCTATGAAGCCACTGACGTTGGGAGCAGGTCAATTGTGGGTTCATATGTTCCCGTGAAAGAAACCCATATGTTCCCGTGAATTTTTTTCAGGCTTCTTTACGCAATTGCATAAATTGCGTTCACTGCGACGATCATTTCTTCATTTTCATTTCATTTCCGCAGTTCATATATGATTTATTTCATATATCATTAACACTCATTTCTTTGACGGGAACATATGAACCCACAATTGACCTGCTCCCAACGTCAGTGACTTCATAGCTCAGTTGGTTAGAGCATCGCACTGGTATCGCGAGGTCACGGGTTCAAATCCCGTTGAAATCCTGAATTTTTTTCAGGCTTCTTTATGCAATTGCATAAATTGCGTTCACTGCGACGATCATTTCTTCATTTTCATTTCATTTCCGCAGTTCATATATGATTTATTTCATATATCATTAACATAAATTAAAGATTGTTTTAAGCCTTTTTTTGCTTTTGTTTTTGAACATTTGACAACTTCGAGGAGTCGCGTAATCGTTCATTTGAATGAGGCTGGAAGTCCGTTACATGTTTGAATTTGGAGCATGTTCCAATCTCGTACCCTGAATCTTCTGGCTTTTTGGTCCAATCTGGGTAAGAGATTGAGAATGCTCAATATGAACTGACGAGGCCAGTCGAGGCAGTCGGCAGAGGCTCTTTCCTCTTCGTGACTACAGTCTAGGAAGGTCGATGGAGACTCTGATGGCCGGGTAGCTAGGGATATGAGGTTAGCTAGGTAATACAGAAATTACAAGAAATCTTAACTTTTTGTTTTTAATTTCAATTGCCGGCGAAAAATTAATAAGCTTTAGCTTTAAGAACAAAAGACAAAATAGATCCTGTCATGAAAGTACATCTCGGAGCGTAGCGTCCATATACGCACATATCGCGCCCGTGCGTACTGCTGAAATCTGGAAAATATATAGAAATTGTATATTTTTTTATTTCCTGAAAGCATTATTATCATCAAACCGGGATGACTGATAAATCTTTGGCATTATATTGGTGTCTTTACCCCTCTGAATTATAAGGGTAGATATTTCACCCTTCGCTTGCAACCTCCTCTTTATGGCGTTACTGTTTTACTTCTTTTCCGTAAAAATTGCACTGTTACCGATAATAATAGAGATGTAAATCAAATTAACAACTAATTATGGCATTTTCCTTCGTATATATTTACTGAAAATGTCCTACGGAAAACGCAAGAAATGGCATTTCTGAGCCCATAAAATTTGAAACATTTTCTGGCGGAGCATGCCCCCAGATGCCCCTAGTTTGCAGTACCTTCGGAGGTCCAATTTTTCTTTCCGGGCGTAAACCTTCAAAACCTCACGCTACGCCCCTGCATCTCCAGCTTACTTGTTTTTCGCCCCTTTCTACTTTTCCTTTTTTAGTGTCCTCAGCTCTCTGAGACTGCTTTGTAAGCGTGCCTTGTTCGGTTTCGATTCGCACCCGATAAAACTCATAAAACGCCAAAAAAAAAGACTTCCTTTCTCCCTTTTTGCTGTTGTTTAGTAAGCTCTCTACAATTTTCTTCAGTGACAATGAAATATACGAAGTTATTCTAGCCTTTGCTTTCTTTTCTACGAGGAAAACTCTCCTCTATGGATTCAAAAAATTTCCTCGTTGAATGACTGCGAAGCAAATAAGTAATTAAGCGAGGACGCTGGTGGGCGCTTCAAGCTTATACAAAAGGCGAGAAATTTTGCGCGAAACTCATGCATCGCTTTGGCTTTAATAGGCCATTTCCGAGTTGGTCCAAGCCTCTGTTTCAAAGCGAGACAAAGTGCAAAGCCATTGATATGAAAATGATTATTTATTCTCATGCGAATAGAACTAATTTTCACGTGAAAGGTTTTGCACTTACCCTCGTTTTGAAAGTGAGGGTTTTTGGAACTCGGCCACTCAGAAATGGTCTATTTGATTGGATCCCCGACGAGGTGAATTATTCTCACACCCTTGAAAAGAAAAAGGTCGTTCGCGATTCTGATTGGACCTACAATTTTTTTCATCACGTGTGAAAACATCATTCGTTCCTCCGATTAGCTAAAGCTCATTTGCGTAGAAATCTACGACATAGCTTCTCATGCAGTGAGTATCTCAGTATTGGCACAAACCGGTGCATGAGAGCGTGGCGGGCCTCACATTTTCCCACTGATGATCCCTTTCAAAGTGTACTTTGTTTGGTTTCGATTCGTGCCCAATAAAATGCAAAAAATGTCCTCTTCCGTCGAGCAGTTTTATTTTTTCGGCCAAAACTGACTAGCTCCAAAGTAACCACGCAATATACAAACGAAGAGAGCAGGCATCGTCTTTTTTTTCTTTTCTCCTCCTTTCTTTCGCTCTTACTATTTTTCCTTATTTTTTCCTTCGTTAGTTATAACTGTGATCTTTTCCTTATCAGACGAGCGCGAAAAACTTCTGCAATCATCCTTTTGGCCTTTTTTTCTACTAAAATGGATGCAAATTTCCAAGCTTCGTTTTCAAAATTCTGGCAGGACATGTGTTTCAGGATTTAACCCAGAATACTATAGTAGCAAAACACTGAAGTGACGAACCGTTGAGTGATGTCAGATTTTTCATATTTTGTAGTCCTGGATCAGTACAAATAGCTTATAGACCTTCGAACACGGATAAAGAGCAAACTGATCCTGACGGTAAAGTACGGTGGCCTGTAAGGGACATGACATTTTTTTTTTTGCTAAGTTATCGCGCAATAAAATGGACAGTTATCGCACGATAAATGAGAAAATTATCGCGCGATAATTAGTCAGTTTATCGTACGATAAATTGCAACATATCACATGATAAAGAGAAGCCTGACCTCACGCCTTCCGCCCACGTGTTTATAACCTTTAATTCTGAGAGTTTAGCTTTTACGAGTATATCTTTCAGAGACCTTCCTCCTTAAGGCTAGGAAATGATGGTTGATATTGCGTGACAAAGGGCAAAATGGTTTTTCTTCTTGAAGGCTTTTGTTGGAGTACTTCTTTCCTGTTTTCAAAGTGTATTTCAGAGAGAGTTGAAGTTATTAAATTCTGTCGATATCCTCTCTCTCTACGGTGCTTTTGGAATTCTTCTAGTCGGTTTTGAAAGTTTTCTTTTGAGTTATTTAATTTGTTCTGAGTAATCGGAGGGCAACTGATAGAGAACCAACCTCTTATTAGACAGATCTACAAAGAACCTCCAATTTTATCGCGCGATAACTTAGCAAAAAAAAAGGAAAATGTCATGTCCGTTACGGGCCACCGTAGCAAAGTGATGAAGAAGCAAGCACTATGTCAAAATGGAAAAATGCATATTGCAACCAATTCGCCCTATTTGGGTTTGCAAGACAAAGCTTCCTCGGGGCCTATTAACAAAAATAATAAAACAAAAAATTAAGACAACCGAAAGGATCGTTAAAGGTTTGAGATTTTTGTAGGGAAGGTCGCGGGGATAATGGGAAGGATAAACGAGCAGTGCTAAGCGTTTATTTCAAAACTAACCCCTGGAAAACTGTGCATGAGTCTGGAATGAGGAAACCTTTCCTTAGTCTTTTACGTTTTCAATTGTCTACCCACAAAATTTACCACACAGGATTTACATAAAGGATTTCCCTGTCACGAAACACTCTTACATTTCGAACCACAAGAATTCTCACTTATTGTCCGCTTGCTATAAAAGAAGTTAATTTAGCTTTTTAATATTAGTACTTCAAAGTATTTAAAGGCCTACACATTACCCTTAGCTCCTTGCACAGCTTGGTCAAGCTTAACTTTTAAGAAACAACATTCTACGTCTTCAACTAGGATTTGGTATGTAGCGTGTTAAATATTTGACTTTTATTACCTTAAAGTCAATCATCTGATAAGAAGTACTTCTCAAGCTATCTTATTTGTGTTCTTTCTTGAATCCCAAATTCTCTCCAATTACAGTCATGGCAAACTATGTTCGCAAGTTAGATTTTGTTAAATTGGCTTGTTTTATTTACTCTGCTGTGGATCAATGCTGTTTATGTGACTTAACCTGATATTCAGAAGCCTTGAACACTGTCATCCCACTACGAAGACGGATTTTGTTTTGTTTTTTTCATTTCACATAAAAAGTCACACTGAAGTCCCTGACAATTGATTCTTGACTAAATCAGTGTTCAAGTCGATCATACTTTGATTGTCATGTTTCAGTGTTTTTCGGCCATATTCTTTACGAGATAATTTCAACTGCCATATAGTATTCACTGATGCGGTTCATTGTTTTCTCATTTATCATTGAAAGGTTCCGTTCCGAATGATTATTGCCAAATTTCAGTCAAATTTCGACCAGCTACCCGCACGTAACATCCCTTGCAACTTAGGAGATAGTGACTCAAGAGTATTTCCCTTTTCAGCAGGAAATAACGGAAACTGTAGAATACAAAGTTATACGTATTCCAAAAGGAACTTTGGAAAGCATTCGTGACGTTATCTGTCTTTAGTACAATTAATGCAGTTGTAACGCTAACGAATCATAGTTACTAAATGAAGCCCCACTTACCGCTGCTCGTCAAGTTTTGTAATTTACACAAGCACCTTTTTCCTTGTCAAGGAAACTTGTTAGAAACTTGAGGTTTAGGTTATAGTGATTATAATTCCTCGATATTCTTATTGAAAGGACAATACAAGCATACCAAAGAACATTTTGTTTTTCTTTCAAAACTTAATCCTGTCGTGCTCCTAAACAACCCGTCACTCGCTTGTTGGGAATGATCAAACTGCTTCTTGCAACCAGGTAAAACCTTTTTAATTTGACGGCTGGGCACTGAGTATATGCACGAAAACTACATTAATGCATGTAACTTTCTCGGCGCTGTTTCATGGTGCTGTCTGTATTTATGCATACTGATATTAATAATACTAAATGATAATGATAATGATAATAATAATAATAATAATAATAATAATAATAATAATAATAATAATAATAACAATAATAATAATAGCACGTAGTTTTCTTATAATTTTTTTCTTTTGCTTTTTTAAAACAAGAATGCTCTACTTGTTTTTTTTGCTTTGCGCATACGTAATGACACGCTTTGCAGTAGAGTCAATAGACCCTCTTAGTTTGTATGATTTGTTTTCCCGATGAAGTTCATAGAAAGTACTCAACGGAATTGCCCGGAAATGTCTTTTCTTTTCAACAAGGAACGTGAATAAAGCGAAATTCAAAAATGATAAAAATAAAAACAGTTCCCTAGAGAAGACACAGAAATATCACATGACCCATATCTAGGGCTTTCCACAAGTTGCTCGAGATTTTCAAAAAAGTTTCCCGTTATTTCTCAAAAGCTGCTCAAAAAGCAATCAAAAGTTGCTTTTAGTAACGAAAGTTGCTCAAAAAGTGCTCGAAAAAACAAAAACTTTTTTTGGTCTGATGCTAAAATGTGCAAATTGTACAACAAAAGTAAGATCCAACGTTTATAACCAGCAGGATATTCTTCACGGTTTTTGCAGTTATTTTAATTCCGTTATTATTAAGGTTTCTAAGCATTTTTGTGCAATTTTGCGGCGTAACCAGCGTTGCAAACTTAATGAACCATCATCTTTTCCATGTCATTTCATGTCAGTAGAGCTTTCTTTCTATACTTATTTGATGACTATTGTATCGTTTTCTTATGAAGTTGTCTTTCACTTCTCAAACTCACCACAAAAGCTCTATTCCCATTAAAGGATCATGATCCTGCATGCATGTTTTAAGCACACTCCCGACGTCTCCTTTTTTTCCCGAAACTTTTCTGTGGCCGATTTTAGGAGGAATTTCAACTGCTCCTGAAGCTTGCTTAGCTACCATTTTGCTTGTTTAAAGTTCGGGATAAATACCCCGTCTAAATTGTCCTGTAATGGGTGACAAAGTCAGTGAGTTAGTTGACACACATTTCCATAAAGGCTCTTTTGTATCGCAAACATGAAAAAAAAAAAAAATGAAGCTTAGCTCATCAAGTGTTTTTGAGCAACGCTGCGCCGCTTTCCGAGCTACCTGTAAGACTGACAACAAACACTCCAACTTTGAACGAAGCAGTGCTGAGGGGAGGAAGGGTGCAGATTGTTTTTTCTCTGAAATACCCATCTGCGGTCATTATACAGTAAAAACCCGCTACTACACTAAGAACTTGGTTTTAGAACCTGTTTAGCCTGAGATTTGAAACAGGCTCACTCTTATTTTTTAAAATCTATTTTTAAAAAAAAATTGTACACTTGGACAATAGGACTTCAAAATTCATGTGGTCGGCGCTTCAGTCTTTCTTCTTATAGTCATTTCTGTACTAATTTGGTATGCAGTTTTTATATAGGCGAACATTTGCTTACACATTTTTTGCCTATTAACATATGCTCATCATTATCTGATGAAGATAATAAAATGAAACCTCTGAATATTGAAAGAGAATAACAATTTCAGTTATCGCTGAAAATTTGAGCCCGATATACCCAACGGTTTCGAAGAAATTCTCTTTTAAAGACTCGAAATTTTACCGAAGAATGTATTTTTTGCCACCCAGCAATTTCACAGTTTTCGATGGCTGATATTACCTTCAATATTGCTTGCAAAGAGCTAAACATTACACAGACTGGTCAAGTTAATCAGCTCTTTCAACGAAAACGTCACTTAAAAAGTGAATTTGCGCTGCCTTAAACTCCATGTTGTTTAATTCGGCAAAGAAATGTAGAGAAAAGCGTGATTCAAGTGCAAAGTTGTCGTTTTGCCAATCTAAACCTATTGCTTTTTTGCCGTTCCCGTTGACTTCGCCGTCATCGGTGCTTAAGCTCCCTAATAGAAGAGTTTGCACTGCGCCCGCTTGACTGAGTTCAATAAGCAAAAAATTCTGCCCCGTCCCCGCCCACAACCCCGCCTCTGGTACTTCGTGCAAAAGCTGTTGATGCTCGTGCGCCCTGTAAAATCGGCTGCAAAAAAGAAAAGCAGTTACAAGGGAACGCCAAACATCGCAAACCAAATTTCTTACCTTTGAACGGTGAAGAAAGTAGTAATTCACTTCATTTAAAAGTTTCTCTAACTGGCACCGCGTTCAGGCGCGTCAGTGGAGCTTAAGCAGAGACGTTTTTGAGCGACGCACGTTGACTGGAAGTGAGAAAAAAACATGGAAGTGAGGCCTTCCCCCTTTTTATATGCCTTGACGCTAACAAATTTGTATTGCAAAATTTCGTTTCGCTTATAAAGACGATTTACCCGAGAGTTTCAACCAAACCACTCCCCAATGATGCAAAAAGTCCACTTCCGGTTAACGTCCGTCGTTATCGTTGTTTGTTTGCCGTTGAATGCGCGCAGTCTTTCTTTTGCTCGAAAATCTTTGAGGGAGTGCGTTAAATTGTGAAGATGTGAGCGCACTATTCGCTGCTCGTGGCTTCGCTCCTCAAATACTCACATATAGCAATCGCAATCGCTCAGAAATTTGTGTTTGCCGCCCCAAACTCCCCCCCTTACCTAACGCAGATTTTATCCACAGCAGTCAACGTTGTGTAAAATCACCCTCGATAGCGATGTCACTACTCTCTGATCTGGTAATATTAGATGTTTGTTTGGCTTCCTTAATCGTGCATGAATAGGCCTGTGTTCGTGTCTGGATACGAGGAAAAAACGGATGTTGTTTTAGCTTTACTTGGCAACCATCGACCCAGGGGGAGGGTAGGAGGGGCAGAACTGTTCGAAGACAACGAGATAAATAGTTTAGCAGAAAGTGTTAGAGCCAAAGTCAGCATTTTTCAAAAAAGAATAAAGAATTCCTACCTTGAGTCTTTATCTTTCATTGAAACACGCAAACCTGCACGAATAAACTTGAGCAAATAAATCGATAACTGCTGTTCATGTCACTCTTCCCTAGAGGAATTCAACTCCACGTTGCAGCACGAAATCGAGGCAGCCATAATTTCTTCGAAAGACTTGAAGTCCTTCATAAACCTCTACAGATTTCACAGTATCCACCAATATCACCTGAAATGGACGTGGAAAAGTTAAGATCAGACCTAGAAGACAATAATCAAGGGCACTTGCTCAAGCACTGGGACACACTAAACGAAACGGAACAGCAAACGTTCTACCGTGATCTCAAGAGTATCGACCTTGCTAAGCTCAATCAGTCTTTCAAGAAGACGACCGAAGAAGCAGAGGCTAGCAAACGTGAAAAGAAAGACGAGAAATTGCAGCCGATTCCTCCGGACCACGTTGGTAGTGTGATTGGAGATGATAATAAAGCCAAGGTGAACAGCTGGAGAGACAAAGGTCTTCAAGTTATAAGCGAAGGGAAAGTCGCTGTGTTGCTGCTGGCCGGTGGTCAAGGTACCCGTTTGGGAGTTTCATATCCTAAAGGAATGTATGATGTCGGTTTGCCTTCAAGAAAAACGCTTTATCAGTTACAAGCTGAGAGAATATTAAAAGTGCAGGAATTGGCTTTTAAGAAGACTGGAAAGAAATGCACAGTTCCTTGGTAAGTTGTTGTTAAATTAATAATCGTGAATACTTAAACTAGTATTTACTACTCGATGGGCATTACCATCCAGTCAAACTCGACTCTGACTGTAATCATTCATTTGATTACTTTGGAGGCATCGTGGTTTAATGTTTTTTGGTTTACATCTTCAGTTTTGGATTTTGGATTATTATTATTATTATACTCATCATGTGTTTTCCATCATTATCAACAGCGCTCAACCGTGAGAATTGCACTTCCTTGTACCCCCCGGACATGTCTTCTTCATTTGAACAGTCCCTTACCCACGATCTTGAAGGGCTGGACTTATCCCAGGGTTTGCCCAAAGGGGACAGTTACAGAAAAAACTGAACCATGCATTAATTGATGGACGGCAATATTGTTATTGATAAACAATCAAAATTGATTTCATCATTATCAACAGCACTCCCATATTTTACATTTCAGGGTAATTATAAATTTGATCAGAACCATTATGCATTGTTTCTGTAACTATGCCCCTTAGCAGGAATACCCCGGGGACTTGTTCATTTATTTTTCATTTCTTTTTTACGGATCAATTCCCCACCCTCAGACACACACAAAAAATAATTAAGAGATATAATATACCAATATTATAAACATGACCGAGATATGTGGGGGCCAAGTTATGGTAACCCCACTTGAGTAGTGATAAATTTTGTTTCTAACTGTTTCTTGTTCAAAAAATCAGCAGAAACTGCCTGTGACAGATTCTGTTTCTTGGTATGCTTTCACTTACTAACCAGGTTATTAGACTCTTCTTAGTGCCCTATTGCACTTGCGAGACAGATTGGCTAATCTATTCTCTGTTTAAAGGAACTGCAGATCAGGAGTTGTTTGAAAAAGTAATGGCAATAGGGCTTTATTACTGTATGTCCCATTTGCACCAACACTTATAATACCTTACATAAGAAAAACCATAAATAATATATTGCTTTATCATCATAGGTACATCATGACCAGTGAACACACAATGGATGAGACAAAAAGATTTTTTGAAGATAAAAATTATTTTGGATTACAAAGGAATGATGTAGTTATGTTTGCACAGCATACCCTTCCCTGTCTGACAAATGACGGTAAAATCATTCTTGATCAACCTGGAAAAGTTGCTAGAGCTCCGAGTGGTAACGGTGGTTTGTATGAAGCTTTGCTGGGCAAGCATCTCATTGATGAGATGAAGAAGCGTGGAATAGAATATTTTCACGTGTACTGTGTAGACAATATCCTTGTGAAGATGGCTGATCCTGTGTTCATTGGATTCTGTATTGACAAGTCTGCTGAGTGCGGAGCAAAGGTTAGTCCTATCTCACTAGTAAACCCCAGGTGATCCTTTTAAAGGGGCAGTCTGTCACATTAATAAGGGGCGTTTCCATGTAGCCTAAAATTCTGACAGTGACATAGTGTCGAAACAGACTTACAAGACAGTTAAAAATGTAATGTTCAAACAACACAAAGATGTATTGAAACAGCTGTGATGGCAACAATGACAAGCAAAAAATAATATATACCAGGAAGGACATCAGGCTTTCTCATCCATACGTGAAACGATGGGTTTTGAAATTCAGAGAAGGAAAAAATTAAGATATTATGCTATTTCTAGCAGTGGCCTGTTGTGATCAGAAACCTGGTATACAGTGTAATTACGTGCATGTTAATCTACTAGTCAATGATTATTACAAATTTTATTTCTTCAGGTTGTTGAGAAAAAGATCCCAGAAGAGAGGGTAGGACTTGTCGTCAAATGTGATGGAAAGTTCCAAGTAAGTACATTTGTCATATTTTGTTTAATCGCATCCATCTAACTGTTGGAAAAATGGCACTACCATATTGACTTGGCTATAAGCTGATCTTGGCTATGAGCCAAGACCCTAAACTTTGAATGCTGTGTAGAATCAGCTTAACCAAGGATGAAAAATAAATCGGAAACACTTGGCAATAAGCCAAGACTCATTCATTACAAGACTGAATCTTTAACTATGGTAAAACCTAACATTTTTGAAAAAAAATTACCTTGACAGTCACTAATGACAAAACACATGTGCAATACAATGGTGATTATCCAAAGATCATGCAACAATGTTTCCCTCTTGGAAAACATGCGTGACGGTGAAGCGATTACTGGTAATCAATAAAGTTTAAACATTACCTACCTGTTCAAATGAAAAACAACAAATCATAACTCAGATGAATTAATGTGATCCATAAAAATAAATAAAAAAATAATGTGTAACAGAGAGTTTGTTGTTGAGGTAAACTTAAAGTCAATTAACTGTTTAATGGACAACAGCTGAACCTACATGTTTGCCTTTTCCATCAACCAATTGGTTACTGTAAAATTCCGAAAATAAGCGCCTCTATGTATAAACCCCTCCAAATATAAACCCCCCAAACTCATAACACAAAAAACCCTCCCGGTTAAATCGCCCCTCCAAATATAAGCCAAGTACAAGCCCTCAGGGGGCTTGTACTTGGAAATTGCCCTCAAGTACAAAGCAAAACAAAGCAAAAATGGTAAATTTCATTCCAACTATGAGGCTAGCCCAATTGATTTTGAAATGCAAATTTCCCTCTGTAGATAAGCCCCTCCGAATATAAGCCCCTCCAAAAATAAGCCCTTCAAAAGGGGCCTTTGAAAAATATAAGCCCCGGGGCTTATTTTCGGAATTTTACAGTACTTAATTTTTGTCCTATGAAATGGCCATGATGGCTCCTTGCTGTCAGTCAATTTTTTTAGGAAGCTTTTCCATGCATTAATGCCAAAGGGACTCTTGTTTCATGCTTTGAGGCTTGGTTTTAAAAGTATTATTTTTTTTGTTTTTTTTGGATCCTTCAGTTTAAAAGTGTTAACAGTTTAGGGCTTGAAAAAAGTTAAAATTCCAGCTCTCATATTTTGCTTACCCCGGGCCACTTCTTGCTTGCCTTAATTTAGCTTAATGATTTAGTTACCATATTACTTGCCTAAAACCGCTGCCTATTGAACAAGTCAGATTAAAAAGTTACCTGCCTAACGTGAACGTCTACTTCTCCTGGACGAGCAGATGGGATTTTTTTTAGGCCTGATACTGCCTTCTCTAAGGGAGGAATTTTGCTCATGAAAAAAAAAAAAAATGAAAATGTCCAACTATGTAGGCCAGCATCTTTAAGTCACATTTCAATATGCTTTGTTAGGTGGCAGAGTACAGTGAAATAACAGACGATGTTCAACACAAGAGGGACCCTGATGGAAGACTCACTTTCCGTGAGGCCAATTTAGCCAACCACTTTTTTACCGTTAACTTTTTAGAAAAAATTGTCAAGTAAGTGAGAATTTTATTGGTATTAATTTTTCGAGATTTATTCAACACAGTAGAGCCCCGGTAATGCGAACTCTGAAGGGAAACAAAAAACAATGTGAGTTAGCAGCCAGTTCAAGTTATCAAGGTTGATTGAATATTCAATTTCTCATGGTAATATTGATATAGTTTACTTCAGCAATTCAGTAAAGTGAAGAGTGCAAATTATGCTGTAAACTCATATCTCATCAGAAATTGTAACATGATTGTGCATTTTTATGATGTACCAGGAAATGACTGTCAAATACATGATCTGTTCGTTGCACTTATTAAAAACCAGTAAAAACAAATTGCTGTAGCAGTAGTCAGTGTTAGTTTTAGGGGTTTTTCGTTTTACATGACAAGGAAAAGCTAATTGGCCATGGCAATTGTGGGGAGTTCGATGAACCAGAATTTGAGTTATCAATGTAACTTTTGATTAAGAGAAATGAAATATAGTTCGAGTTAGTGGGGAATTTGAGTTATCTGAGTAAAAGTGACTGAAAAGTAGGATTAAATCCAATGGAAATGGGACTTAGTTCAAGTTAGCAGGGAATTTGAGTTATCCGAGTTTGATTCACTGGGGTCCTACTGTAGTGCTAATTTAAATTATTATAATTTTTTTACTATTTCTTATACAATCTAAGTAGCACATATACAAATCTTCCATAGAATTCAACAACTAACATCAGTTTTCTTTTAAACAACAGAGAACTTGAACCATCACTGAAATTCCACATTGCTAAAAAGAAGATTCCATTTGTTGATGACACTGGAAAGCGGTATGTACTAGACCATACCTAATTATTCCACTTCTTAATTTGTTTCATCTATTAATAATGTTCCATAGTTTTTGTAACTGCCTGAACCAACCAGGGACACTTACTTATGCAAAACAATTGAATGTCTTCTTTAGGATCACTCCAGAGAAACCCAATGGAATTAAGCTGGAGAAGTTTATCTTCGATGTATTCGAATTTACTGAGTAAGTTTTGACATTCGCAGTCAATAAAAATACAACAATATATTATTAGTGCTCAGGAACTAATTCAAGCCTTAGCTGTGCATTATGTAGTAGTACAGTCTTTTAACTTCTGTTTGGTTTCCCAGCAGAGGTCTTTTTCTGCAGATTAAGCAGAATAAATGAAGATCCAAAAAAAAATTGTGAATAATATGTCCATTGATCAGGTTTACTTCATTGATTTATTTTTATTTTCTTTTTTAAATAAAAGAATGCAAGTAGGCGTAACATGACAGGGCCCTTTAAAATGGCCCTTAATAATAATGATTAAACTCGCTCTGTTTATCCAGTACTAAAGCAACTATTGTACGTTGTATCCTAGAACTAGGATTTACTATTTATCTTGATTCATTTGGTATTTTTGGGGGAAGAGTCATAATTTATGTAGAGGTAGACTATGGTAATTTAGTGTTATTCCTGTGCAAATTTTGGAAGCCCCTCCCCCCTATTATTTGGTGTCTTTTTTTTTTTCCTGGGCTCTCTCATTCCATATCCCACAACTGTAGGCAAAATACCTGACCCCACTCCTTCACCACCACCCCAACCTACACCCTGATGACTAAAACAAGACACTTCAGTCTTAAAATTTAACCACAGTTGTTAAATAAGCAGACATTAAACTAAATACTTTTGTTTACTGAGATTGAAAAACTTAAGCACCATCTAGCTTTTCCATTACAAGCAGCTCCCACTAGCTTAAACAAAAATAATAAGCACATAGAGATATTGGTAAGAAGAGCAAAAGGCGCTGTCCTAAGTCCTTCCCTCTTTGCTTCTATCGTTGCCTACATGTGTTACCCTCCCTTTCCCCTCTCCTCAGCCTCCCAGTGACAAATGGAGATTCTCACAAAGGAGAGTGGAAATTCCCAAAAACAGTGGTGGTTTTTATGGAAACTTTTTTGATTGCCTGGTATTCTGTATTTCTGTCTGGATCATGTGCTAAATTTTCTTTTTGATTCATGTCTTAGACAATTTGCTGTGCTAGAAGTTGCACGAGAAGAAGAATTCTCGCCTCTTAAAAATGGCAGGGGTTCACCAATGGACAGCCCAGACACAGCCCAGCGAGACCTGTATAATTTACATTATAACTACATACTCAGAGCTGGTGGCAAGTTTATTGACGGCAGTAATGAGTAAGTCCTGCCATCGCTTTTCTCATAGTCCTCAGTGTTGCTCCTGTTATTTTGACGGTGGGGAAAGAACATTTAGATCAGCAGCATCTTATTGAATGCAATGAAGTACAATGTCCTGCAAGTCACTTAATTCAACTTGTCCTAGAATGCTTGCATTAACAGCATTAATGCATATTTTGTATCTGAACATGCCTTTTCTGTGTGCCAAAAACCCTCACTTTAATTTACACTTTGAGACTTCTTGTCAGTTGTGGAAATGAGTTTTTAATCTTTTCTTGGGAATAAGATAATTTTACTTTTGATATCAAGGGTTCACACTTACTCTTAGCTTGGGGCGATGCAGAAGTGGCCTAGTTTAATTAATTTTTGGAATTCGTCATTTGTAGACTGTGTGGTAATGTAGTTTGAATGCAGCACCTGTGGTGACAAGATTATAATAATTATACAAATTATCTTGTTATTTACAATTTTTGTAAATATTGGTATGGGTAACTCCGACTCCGTCGCTAGTGAAAACCAGCCTTAAATATGTACATAGCCGGTAAAAATAAAAAATAGAAATAAATGGAAGCAAGCCCTGGTTATTAGTTTGGGTTTGGGTTTGTATAGGTAATAGCATGATTTGTAGTGATATTTGGCATAAATACCACTAGTGATATTTCAAAATTGTTATACGCAATTTCACGAGCCTTTAGGCGAGTGAAATTTGAGACAATTTTGAAATATCACGCGTGGTATTTATGCCAAATGTCACGTACAAATCATGCTATTATTTGTTTATACTGCCACCCGCAAAAGGTTTGTAATTTTCACATGTATGTATTTCAAATTAAGCTGAAATACCACTGCTCTAAGCCAATCAAATTGCAGAAATTTCTCATGTAGTAGTATAATGCTCTAAACTGTTTGGGGGTGTATTTGTAATTGAGAGTATATAACTACCTTGTTAATTTTACGAAGTTGTTAATGCCTTTTATGCTATATGCAATGCATACACTGTATGTACTTTAATCGCCAAGTTGGATAGTCTTTTTTGACGTGTTTTCCTCTTTCTTTTTCTTTCAGGGATGCAACTGTAGTTTGTGAAATTTCTCCTCTTCTTTCATATGCTGGAGAGGTAAGCCCTTTTTGTGCCATGCTCCCTTTTTTTTCCTTCAAGCATTAAGTACCAAAATTGACCATAACATTTACTAAATTCAAGCTGGAAACAATTTTGACTTCAAGATGCACAAGATTTTTTAAGCCAGAAGTTATATCTATGGGGTTAGTCCAGCTTTCCCATTCAATTTTTCTGATTTCATTTAGTTATATATCCAGCCATTTACTTATGTATGTACGTCATAGGGAACTTGAGTCTTTTCGAAATTACAAGGGCTTCAGTATTATTTTCTCGAAAATTTTAGATGCAATTTAACGTATTACGAAAGTGAGAAATGTCTAATTCCTCTCTCCATGACATTTTGGAATCCGAAAATTTTAGGCTTCCTTTTTTCTACGAAAAATAGCCTAACCTGGGGAGTGAAATGTGAAAACTTAAACTTCCAAAAATCGTAGAGAATTTATTAGGTGAACTTCAAAAATTGTACATGAATAGAACGGTCACTGAAAATGTTTAGCCGTCTTCAAGTTATAGAAAATCTTGAGCAATATTTGCTTCTCCGAACAGATATTTTACTAAAAACATTTGTTGGGTGCCCTTGTTTAAGGAGCTCGAGGGTGTTTTGGCCTCGGCAGATAACGTCCCTCCAAGATCTGCATAATTCTTCAGATCATATGAGGGCCAAATCCGCCACTAAGCTGAAACGTTTCTAGACAAGTTCAGGATATAAAGGGATGTTAAGTCTAACAGATATTCAGTTCGTGAAAAGTAGATGTCATCCGTCAAGTCGTGTTCTTGTGTTCTTGCTATGTTTTTAGTCAAAAGTTTGGCTCTTTCTAAGGTAATTTCTTCTTTGCGAAACATGTGAAATCCTCCGTCGTTTTCTACTGCTCTATACCAAAACAATCAAACCTCATTCCCAGGGCTTCTTGGTAGCTGTCCATTTTTTTCTGATGATCAGGATGACCGAACAGATACAAATTTAATAGCGCCGCTTAGAATGCATTTCTAGAAATCTAAAAGTACTCTGGGTAGCCTAAAAAGTGTTTTAAATGTGTGTAGGAGGAAACCATCGTTGGTGCCCCTGCTTGAATTCCACAATTCTTAGATCATCACTCTAAGGCTTTTTCAATAATTGCTAAGTGTTGCATGGTTAACTGCTGTCTTGCAGGGATTAGAAGATGTAGTCAGAGACAGACAATTCTCAGTGAAAACTAAAGAGATTTATCTCAAAGCTGAAGATGAAGAGGATGAAAGAAATGGTGAACTCCCATGCAAAAAAGTCAGGGAAGGTTGATTATTTGGGTAGTTACCAGAGGAAAATAATAACAGTAACAAAAATGGAAATGAATTTTAAATTATTTAGATGTTTTTGAGATATTATTGTATTATTCAAGGGGTTTCAAAATATTGATTCTTTACACCATTGTCGTTTGATGATGAGGTGTATATGTCGAATTTTTCAAAAAAGGAAATATTTAGGTGTTTATTAGACTGTTCCAGGCACAGTCCCTTAATTTTTCGTAAGATCTCCAGGATGGAGCGCTTACCGGTCGGCAGCCATCTTGGTTTCATGTGCCGACTCCTCCCAAACCGACCTCCCCCTCCTAAGTAAATTTTACGCTCATCCCAAAGATGGCCGCCCGTAACGCAAAGCGCTCGGTCTCGACGTAGCCTGCGTTGCAGACACTTTAAAACCTTCTGTACAGACAGACTATACAAATGGTCCAGACGATGCGTGGGCGGACTGTGTGACAAAGGCTATCTCGACGATCTTACGGGAAAAGAGGGGACTGTGAACATTCTAGATGTTTATACAAGTACTATATCGACTTTTAGCAACCAGATTCATGGTGTAACGCACAATTTTCTATTATGATTGAGGATGTTATTAGCTAGCTATTGAACATGCCAATGGAATGATGATTATTCGTAGTATTTCCAATTGAATGCCAAATTTTATGTTATGGTTTACTCTTACCACTCCAATTTGCTGATTATAAAAATTACATTTAAAACTAAATTGCATCAAAACTGCTATTATTGTGATTGGATAGTTTAATTACTTGCTTACCTTTCATCTCGAGCTCTTTAAACTGACTGCAATGCATGTACAGTTGTATTCCATGAATTAAGGCTGTGTTCGCACCATACTGAACAGCTTTTGCGCCGGCGCAATAGCCATACTGGATAGGGCTTCTATTCACACATAAGAACGGTGATTTCGGTTCGATTTCTGTGACGGAGCGAAGCTGAGCCGCGCCGAGCTCTTAAGTGGAGAGTTCAAATCTGAAAGATGAACGTAACCTAAATTACAATGTTTTATACTACTAAATGAGAAATTTCTTTAATTTGATTGGCTTAGAGCAGTGGTATTTCAGCTTAATTTGAAATACCTACCTGTGAAAATTACAAAACCTTTGTGGGTAGTAGTATAAACAGATAATAGCATAATTTGTACTTGATATTTGGCATAAATACCACTTGTGAAATTTCAAAATCGTCTCAAATTTCACTCGCCGAACGGCTCGTGAAATTACGTATAACAATTTCGAAATATCACTCGTGGTATTTCTGTCAAATATCACTACAAATCATGCTATTACCTATACAAACCCAAACCCAAACTAATAACCAGGGCTTGCTTCCATGTATTTCTAATTTTTTTTAATTTTTTTACCGGCTATATACACATTTAAGGCTGGTTTTCACTAGCGACGGAGTCGGAGTTGTAAGCGAAGTCGTAGGAGCGCTTATGACCTGGTGAAAAATCGGATTCGTAAGCGGAGTCATAAGCGCGACCGAATCGGAGTCAGAAGAATCGGAACGTTTCCGTTTCTTCCGACTCCTCTACGGACTCCGTCGCTTATGTTCCGCTTATGCTCTAGCGAACACTAGATTGTCGGAGTCGGTAGCAGAAGCGGAAAGTTCTTTTGCTTCTGCTTGCGTCTCCGTCGACCTAATCTTCACTAGATTGTAAGCGTCGGAGGACTTCGTAAGCGGAATCAAAACGCTGTTTTCACTAGATCGTAAAGTTTTAGACTCCTTATTACGACTCGGACTCCGACTCCGTTGCTTGTAAAAACCAGCTCATCCCCGTTAAATGAGTGACAGGCATTCGTAAGGGATGAGGATGAAGAAACGGATGGAAGCCTGTGACCCAAGCTATCGGCAATTAAGCCACTATTGATTTAAGAATACGATTTATCTAGTGGCATTAAACAGATCATTTTGTTGTAGTTGTTGTTGTCTTAATTATTTATGGAAACAAGAATTTTTTTTCTTTCTTTTTGTTGTATGTGTATGGAAGCCAATGGTCTCAGCCCGTAGTGTGTCCCCCACCCCAACCAGTGTGCATAGATCTGTTTACCTGTAGCAAAAAGTCAAAATCTGTTATGGTGAATTTCAATGAAATATATCTATCTTGAAAATGAAGAAATGATCGTCGCAGTGAACGCATTTTTGTTTTCAGGCTTATTTACGCAATTGCATAAATTGCGTTCACTGCGACGATCATTTCTTCATTTTTATTTCATTTCCACAGTTCCTATATGATTTATTTCATATATCATTAACACTCATTTCTTTCACGGGAACATATGAACCCACAATTGACCTGCTCCCAACGTCAGTGGCTTCATAGCTCATTTGGTAGAGCATCGCACCGGTATCGCGAGGTCAGGGGTTGAAACCCCTTTGAAGTCCTGAATTTTTTTTCAGGCTTCTTTACGCAAATGCATAAATTGGGTGCACTGCGACGATCATTTCGTCATTTTCATTTGATTTCTGCAGTTCGTATATGATTTATTTTATATATCATTAACACTCATTTCTTTCACGGGAACATATGCAGATGAACCCACAATTGACCTGCTCCCAACGTCAGTGGCTTCATAGCTCAGTTGGTAGAGCATCGCACTGGTATCGCGAGGTCACGGGTTCAAACCCCGTTGAAGTCCTGAATTTTTTTTTCAGGCTTCTTTACGCAATTGCATAAATTGCGTTCACTGCGACGATCATTTCTTTATTTTCATTTAATTTCCGCGGTTCATATATGATATATTTTATATATCATTATATTTATCTTATCACACAATTACGTCCTCTGGTATTGTCCACTGTCTGCAATGGTGGGCTTAAGATGTCTCATTGTAGATTATAGTTTTTAAAATTCCGAGGTTGAAATTTTAGGCAAATACCTACGAGATTTTACAAACCCTTGTTTTCACTAAAACCGCTGGACACAAAACCTCCCCTTGGTCGATGTTACATTGTTACAACCCAGGAAATTGTAGGGTTGAAATTTTTAACATATGCAGCCTTAGCTAGACGACGCCTTAGACTTCCGTCCTTTTCTCGGGGGAGGAGCGCGGACTCGTATTAGCGCGGATGAAGTTATAAGTGGTGGTAAGTACCTTACACGAAAACTTTGATTTGAAACGATCTGTTAGACACCAATCTCGATCTTTGGGGGAATAAGACTCAGTCCACAAACAAGCAAGCTTCCCTACGCTGAAACGAGTGAATCAACGGCAAGCTTATCACAGCACTAGCAGAACGGTGGACGACGCACTTCTCTGCCCACATATGTCCTTCCGCAACCATATTTTGTAGTATTGTCTTAACAGTTAAAAAAATGACTAAAATAAAAGAGAACGCGCGAGCGTGAATTGATCAAACCTTTTTAATTACTAAGGATTACATTCCTGCCACAGTTTAAACTGTATGTAAGAAGTGAAAGAGAAATAGCGAAAAATCACCACTTCTAATCAAGTCTCTTCTTGTGGTTTAGCATCCTGAAATCAGTTCTCTAAACTGAGAATGTTTTGATCAAAGCTGTGTAAATCGACCTGAATTCAGTGCATGGGAACTTACACCGTCTGGAATCTATAGGGGGTCTAGAAAGGCTTTGCGAATCCCTTTTTTTTAATCTCCAAAATAGGTACGATAAGAAGACTGTAAAAACTAATAAATGTAAATTGGCTCTTTTGATTGATACTTTGAATTTACGAGTATCTTAGGATCATTGCATTACCTTCTCGATGTTTTTCCCGCTCAAGTTCTTTTCACTGCCCTCATCATCTGAACGCCTGGAACAAGCTATTCTGGTGCTAGAGGACTCGCCTGAGGCGGCAAGAGATAACCATACCAAAACTCTCAGTGCCTGTCTTATTTACGGGAGCAGAGTTCAGTGTTTGTCGCTCGCTACTGATCTAAAGTTTAAGATAAGATATACAATAATACGCCGTATAAATGAAAAGAGCTTGAGAAGTAAGTGTGTCTTCTGTCCGCTCTTGTACATGTGCTTATTACCAACTTCGTCCCCGGCTTTGGATGTGGGGGAAAAGGCCCTGGGAACGAGAACGAGAACGAGAAGTCCGAAGACTACAGCAAAGCTGATTTAAAAAAACGTGTATTGTTTTTTATAACAGTATTTCGGCTGGCCATACCAGCCTTCTTCAGGTTTACAGCTGAAGAAGGCTGGTATGGCCAGCCGAAATATTGTTATAAAAAAAACAATACACGTTGTTTTAAATCAGCTTTGTGTAGTCTTCGGACTTCTCGTTCTTGTTTCTTTATATTTTGGCTGATTTGATCTCTTTTCTAGAGATCCAACGTTTACAACTAGCAGGATCTTCGTCCACGGTTTTTGCAGTTAATTTAATCCTTTATTCCTGGGAAGGAGGTTGAATTACTTAACAGTTTCAATTAAATAATCACTCACGGCTACTTCATTCTACAGCTTGCTTTTATAGGAGACACCACGGAACGTTCGAGTGTTTGACTTCGCATTTGCCGCTAGAAAGTATTCCCAACAGACACAGTGCAGAAGGGCAAAAGAAAAAAATCCCGTATCCCGCGCCCAATTTTTGGTGAATCCCGTCCCTTCAAGATATTTTACGCTTTCCCGAATCCCTCTCCGTATTCTAGTCAAACATCAGAAACACACCTTTCCAGACCCTGAACAACAATGTCCCCGAAAGGCACGCGTATCAGAATATGCTTATGCCCCCCTGGGCATCCCATAATACTCCTTAAATCTAATTAATTCAATATGGCCGCTGTATCGGTAAAAAGGTCTATTGACTGACAACAGTGGCAGTGCGGGGGAAACTGCAGGCCTGCGAACACACCCACCCTCTGACCCCCGGGAGCCCCAGGACCCCGGATGGGTACTTCCTTTTAAGAGGCTAATGGGGATGTGCTGCTGGATGGAGTCGCATTTTCACAGCTGGACTGACTATAATGGGGTCGCAAATTTCAGTTAGGATTCTGGGGTAAGAAAGTTCTTCATATTTACGGTTAGCAATCGTACCAGAATGTCTGTACCGGGTAAAAAGTAAAGTGTTCTTCAGTCAATTTAAAAAATTGGTCAATTCATTTTATGATGACCTATTTAAAGGATTGATATTAAATGTCGATACATAAATAGAAAGTGACTAAGTTAAGATCGTGAAAATTACATAGTTGCCCAAAAGTGACAAAGATGGGGTCTATAATTGGCCTCCAAATAGACTATAATGGGAGAGGCCAGCGGCACATTACCCAGCAAAAATTAACCCGAGTCCGCCCCCCCCCACCGGGCCCAGGACTCGCACCAGTATACGTGCATGGCTTGTGTCTCGACCCTTTTTGCCCGACCAAACACCTTCCTGTAAATAACGGTAACACAGAATCAGCTTTGAAAATCACAATAGTATGCGGCTTCCGACCACTGCGTAACGTTGATCAACGTGAAACAAGCGCAAAAGTGGTTTATGTCGTTTGTCACAAGCGCTTCCGGTGCGAACAAGACGCGAAATTTGGAGCGATTACCAGGTCGTCAATTTTAAAAATAGTCCAATTCAACCATGCATCACTAGAATAATTTTGGCTGACCACGACATGCTCATTATTGTCTGTGACCACTGGATATTACAATGCTGTGACTCACGCATGTGGACGTCAGCTGTTGGGGGTATACAAGCACATAAACAAACTCATTCAACTGCAAAACACAATCATTAAAGGATGACCACTTCATTTGTTTAAGAGAAGAAATGTCTTTATAAATTATTTCCTTTTTATTGGCGTTTCTTCTCGTTTTTTTTTTTTTTTGGATCAGGCGACGGATGGCATGATCGAGTGGTACAGTGACGACAAGAAGCACGTGATAAGGAATGACGTGATACTTGTTTTGCCGGTTGGACCAGATATAACAGTGCTTCTTTGCGTCTCGTAGAAAAACTGTTCACTTCAGAGCAGCAATGGATGTCGAGAAGTTAAAGAGAGATTTAAAAGAGAACAACCAGGAACATTTGCTTAAACACTGGGAATCATTAAGCAAAAACGAGCAGTCAATTTTCTTCGATGAATTGCGAAACATCAAATTCGCTCAAGTTAACCGCTCTTTCGAGGCAGCCATGAACGAAGCGAAAGGAAATGAAAAGAAAGACGAAATCGAGCCGGTTCCTCCAGAGCTCGTTGGTAGCGTCATTGGAGAAGTAAACCAAAGTAAAGTCGATAGTTGGAGAGACAAAGGTCTTCGAGTTATAAGCGAAGGGAAAGTCGCTGTGTTGCTGCTGGCCGGTGGTCAAGGTACTCGTTTGGGAGTTTCATTTCCTAAAGGGATGTATGATGTAGGTTTGCCTTCAAGAAAAACTCTCTACCAATTACAAGCTGAGAGAATCTTGAAAGTTCAGGAATTGGCCTACAAGCGCACTGGAAAGAAAGGGACAATTCGTTGGTGAGTTGAATGTATATTCCCTTAAAAAACCGGCATTTTTATCTGGTTAATTCCGCTGTAGATGTTTTGTCATCTTTAGTCAGAAATGTGGCGTCAGAGCTGTTGCTTTTAATCCATGTACGCATGTTAGTTTTCCGGTGTTTTTTCTGTACTATTCTTTGGTCTAATCTAGACAGAAGCAACGATTGCAGTTTTATGTAAGCACTGCATGTATACCGCATAGGAATTTAACTTTTTCCCTTGTCCTGACCATGAACCACCGGCGGGTGAAGAAATAGCCGGTGTTGTGCATCGTTGTCTCGTCACGACTCAAAGAGAAACAAGAATAATAACTCTGAAAGTTCGACATAATTCTTACTAATGTTTAAGTACCCTATAAAATAAGTTACGAGATAGTAATACATGTACGTTCACAAAGTCGCTTTGTTATGATTGTATAATGCAGGCGTGTGTGTAGTCATATTGGTAACGCAGTTTATTTTTCCGGCTCTTATCTCGTGACTTTCAAGTGTCATACGTTAAGCTTATATTTACTTTAGGTCAAACTTTCAAAGTCCCCAAGGTTACTGTCTACATTTTCCTTCTTTTTCGTACAGGTTTTTTCCTCCTCCTTGGGGTAATTTAATTACCAATCAAGACATCTGAGATGGTGTATTTCTGCACTGGTTATCTTGTGCTCTCTTAGAGTAAGATGTTAGTCTGCTTTGGTTGGGATCCCGAAAAAAAAAAATATCGATCCTTGACCAATGTATGGGCAGATAACAGTCGCCAACATCCAAACACAACGTTTTCGCCATGTATTAATTTTTTTGGAATTTCATTTTCATCACTTTTACCAAAAATGGACAACCATTACTGATTCTAGAAGATCAGATTTATTTTCTGTGCAATTTGCAATGATAAGAAACAGAGTATGAATCCTAATCTACTGATCTATCGTTGTTCCTGAATATCCACAAGAAACAAACAACATTCAGCAGGAAAATTCTTTGTGGTCTTGCGTGGAAATGATTCCAAATACATTTATTTTTCTTCCACAGACTCAAAGACTAGAAATTTCTACTCTATACAAGGGGTAAAAAAATTGACCTTTGCTCCTGGTGGAAACTGGTTATTGCTGTTTCTAACAATTCAGATAGATGAGAAAGTTAGTAAGGAATTTTTAGCCAGTGGTACTAAAGGTACATTACTGCACCTTTTAAAAATATGCGAATTCTGAAGTTCAAAAGCCAACTGACTTTGCATTTTTTGCTGCCGTCAATCATCTAGGAAGCAGACCTTTTAGGAAACAGAACTTTACTTTAACAGGTTCAAAAGATCATAGATTGTGATTTGTGATTGGTGGATTTCGATCCGTTTTTGTGTTTCAAGGTTTGTTGCTTGTGATCGTACAGTGTAATTATGATTGACGGCAGGGAAAAACAGAATTTTGAAGGCAGCTTTTGATCTTCAGAGTTTGGGCATTTTTGAAAAGTGCAGTAACTGCAGTGTAGTTTACTGAATCAGTGGTGAACTGTATTGTATTTTCATGGGTGTTCCTTTTAAGTGTTAGGTATTTGTTTACAGCCAGTGCAAGTATCCATTCAGAAAGATAGAGTGGAACATTATTTTACTGGTATTTAGATAGGATACATGTAGAGCAAGGAATCGGATTATTATAATGATGGTGACTGACAAGTGTACCTCTGAAGTGGTAAAGCAAACAAGAATAAGGTAGATATTGTAAGTTTAAGGTAATAGTTATCTTTAAGACTTTTAGAGTGTATTGCTTACAAGGGGGTGGGGGGGGGGGGGGGGAGGGTGTCCCACTGGGTTACAAACCGGGTTGTAGTTCTATTTAAATTGATTGTACACCACTTTAGGTACATCATGACCAGTGAACACACAATGGATGCCACCAAAACATTTTTTGAAGAACACAATTATTTTGGACTGCACACAGAGGACGTTGTTTTTTTTGAGCAGCATACCTTCCCCTGTCTAACGTTTGATGGTAAGATCATTCTTGATCAACGAAATAAAGTTGCCAGAGCTCCTGGAGGAAACGGTGGTTTGTACGCAGCCCTGGGTCCAGAGGAGCGTGTTAACACAGAGCAGATGAGGAAGCAAGGCATAGAGTATATTCATGTGTACTGCGTGGACAACATCCTTGTCAAGATGGCCGATCCCGTGTTCATTGGATTTTGCATTGATAAGTCAGCTGAGTGCGGAGCAAAGGTTAGTGCTTCTCTCATTTATACATTATATGAGGTTGATAATCTACATGCATGTACTTTGAAAACATAACCTGTGGGCTCTAGGCTAACATAATTATTTATCTTGGCATAGTGGAACCTCAATATAATGAACATCTATACCCCTGTATAAGGAAGTCCTCAGTTTAACAAACAAGATAATTCACCCCCAAAATGGTGCAATATATGGATGTCCCCTGGGCCTCATTATAAATTATCATGGTTCCACTGCGCAGTCTTTGAGGTGTTTATTGTACAGTAGGGCTCCAAACTGCAACCGATTTGGTCACCATGGCTAAAGGAAAAAAATATTAGGAACTAAAATTGTAGGGAAAGTTTCCAATTTGGCGACCTGCTTTCAGTAGCAATAGTGCGAGCCATAGTGTTTTAATTAGTTTGTGAGGTCATGAAATATTGTATGATATATTTTTTGTTCTCCATTGTCTTTTCACCCTGGCTGCCTTAGTATTACATGCATGTGAGCCTTGAGATGTCAGGCATGCCTCCAACTTTGGTTTTGATTTTTTAGGAGGTATTTTGATTAATTGTGTTGAACACTTAATTGTAATATTGTACAAAGTTTTTGTTTTCCTTTTGGCGAGCAATATTACATGTACATGTAATCTTGTCTGGTGACCATTCTGTAAAGTTTTAGGGTTGCCAAAAGGTGACCGTGAAAAAATTTTAGCTTTGGGCACTGACCAAATGCCAGAAAATGTTGTGTTCACAATAACGGGGGCATGTTACATGCACTTATGCCAGGGTTTTTTCTAATCATATTTAATTCATATTTAATTGAAACTGGGCCAAAAAATAATGTTATTTATAATACTGGGTTGTTTGTTTGATAGAGATCTTTTTTACTTCAAGATTTCACATCCTTTGTGTTTTACAAATGTGCTGTATCTATAAGATTATTTTCAGTGATTCATCGTGACTTAGTACATTGTAGCTATGTTTACCACGTTCTTCTTACCCATGCAATCTTTTGGCTCTTTGCACAGGTTGTAGAGAAGACCCGTCCAGATGAAAAAGTTGGAGTTGTGGTAAAGTGCAATGGAAAGTACCAGGTTTGTATGGGATTTCACAAAAATTCAGCTATTTTGGAGCAATCTTGTGGCGCTGCACAACGCTGCAAGTTTCGTACGGGGTCACTTGATTAGCCTATGCTATTTTCGGGTAGTGTCTGTCAATCATGTGAGGTTTATTTAATCTGAGTTTGAGTTAACACGGTTCCACTGTATCTTATTAGTTTTCCTTGTTGATTAAGGAGACCTCATTCCTGATTAAAGGCTATACTGTGTGTGTACAATTCCCATGTATGTACATCTGTACTTATTTACTGGGGCTTTGTTGAGGCTGTAATAATTATGTCTATTTTGGTCAATTGGTAAGAGGTTGTGAGTCACACTTAAGGACCTTCTTAACTTCAACTACTTGTATGAGCAACATGCAAAGAATGTGGTGTTCAATAGCCCAGGCTGCTGGATTTTGTTATCAGACTAGTGAATTCTGTTCTTAACTTGCCTGAAGGGTACATGTAAGTGAAGTGTTTTGGGGAATTTAAATTACAGAAGGACTGTAATTTTTTGGAGCTAGTGCATGCAAGCTACAGCTTTCTTAAGTTGCACCTTGATGTGACCTCTTTTTAAGAGACTATCTCAAAATACTACCTACATGTACGTTTCTTTTGGTTTCCTAGCGATGTCAGTAGGTGATGAACATTGAGTAACTGGGTATTTCCTCCTCAGGTTGTTGAGTACAGTGAGATATCAGAAGAGCACTCGAAGATGAAAGACCCACTAGCCAGTGACAAACTCTTGTTTCGAGAAGGAAACATTTGTAATCATTTCTTCACCATGGAATTTTTGGATAGAGTTGTAAAGTGAGTATTTCTTGAGATTAGTTTAACATACGTGTAATGGCCAAATCCTTCTGTAGTTCCATTTGTAAGTGATGGCTTAAAATAACACATAGTAACATTTATTCGTGCATGTAAGTAATGTAATAAAATGGTTGAGTGTGGTAGTTTGTAAATAACTCTAACAGTGTCATTTGCTAATACTACAGTGTGCTAAAAATTGTTATTTAATTATTTTTTAAATACAATATCATTAATTACACATGTACACTGTATCATTAAGCCATCTTGTTATTGTGACAACCACCTCAATTTGTCCTAGCAGATTGGCTATACATGTACATTTACCTGTAAAAAAAACCCTGTCTATGTGACTACCCCTTAAATGCAACCAATCGCCTCAGGTGTATATTTATTCACTTCATAAATGCAACCAGTCAGAGTAAAAAAATAAAAGTTATGGGCATTTCAACACAGACAAGTGACAAACTAAAAATTTGTTTGAAATAAAGTATCTTCTGTTTACAATGTAACGAAAAGTGTCTGGGAAATCTCATCATTGGCCCGCCACATCTTAAGGTAACTTAAAAGCAATCAGCAATGTAATGTGGCCCTATGCCACTAATGCAGCCATCCCTACAACGACTATAACTTTGGCTTGTTCTATTTTTAGAGAGTATGAAACATCAATGAAATACCATATTGCCAAAAAGAAGATACCTTTTGTTGATGATAGTGGGAAAAGGTAAATGTAATTGTACTTTGATGTTGTTGGATTGATGACTTTATTTTTTTTTAGTTTTTGCACATCAGTGGTAAGTGAATTTTAGTTAAAACGCATTGTCATTTATTAATAGTTTACATTAGAGTGATCCGGAACAATCTCACTGGATGTTGAAAGTGTTGAAATGGATCAAGTGGGCATTGAAACAGAAAAAAAAGTACATGCATGTTAACCATTTAATTTTTTGTAGGATCAAACCTGACGAACCCAGTGGAATAAAGCTGGAAAAATTTGTCTTTGATGTGTTTGAATTCACAGAGTAAGTGAAGTACCTACATGTACCATATAGTTAAACTTAGAGATGGATGGTCAACAGTGCACTGAACACTTCCTTTATTAAGTTTCACTTAAATTAATCTGTACCTTTGTGATAACACCAGCTGAGAGTGCTTTTCAGAGCTTTCTCTTTTTAGCAACATAAGTTACACCACATAATAATACATGTATGTCCAACAAGTATTAGAAATTTGTTATTAAACAAAGAGCCTTCCAAATATTTATATACATGACTGTACATGTGTATGCACCAGTAGTTACTGTACACAGCTGTACTTTCAAAAGAAAAAGGTTGCATCCGAAGTTCTTTCCAAAGTAGTGCCTCACTGAAAAAAGTAAAAACACTGTTCATGAAAAAATAATGATAGATTTTTTCTGAGAGTAGAAGTTACAAGTGTAATGTGAAGAGTTTGTTTGTTTTTTTGTTTGCATCAGACCAGCTAATTTCTAATGTTTGTACCTTTAATTCTTTGCATGTGCACAGGTTTCTGCAATTATTTATGTCAGCTTATATAACTACATCAAAAATTCATTAGTGTGAAACTTTGGAGATTACATGTAGAATCCCAAATGTCAAGCCTGTCTTGTTGATGACATTTGCATCCACGTAAGCATGTACAAACTACAGTCTTATTATGTTTGCTGTTTATTTGATCGTAGAAAACTTGCAGTGTTGGAAGTTGCTCGGGATGAGGAGTTTTCTCCCCTGAAGAATGCCAAGGGCTCACCCTCTGACAGCCCAGAGACAGCCCAGCAGGATTTGTTCAGTTTACACTACAATTACATAGTCAAGGCTGGTGGAAAATTCATTGACAGAAATGGGTATGTTGATTCTGTACTGGCTCATTAGTTTATGTGGCATCAGTCATAATTGTTCAAAGTTTGAGTGCAAAGTCAC
>OZ037776.1:56094115-56231615 GCA_964035525.1 Porites cylindrica
TTTTAAATTTCCGTTTCGTTAAACTTTATTTACACTTTATTTATATATATTTTTTAAGCTTCAAGGACAGCAGAATCAGTACAGGAGAGTAGTTTCTTTCCGTTTACTCACTACCAGTTATTTCTATCTCTATATGCTTGCATAGTTACTTATGTGCGCTATCTGTTCTTCCCATGAACAACTCGTCCATTTAGCGCCCATACCCTCTCGCGGCGCTCTCTTTCAAATAACCAACCCTCCCTTAGGTGGAAATCTTCTTAAAGCGGTCAGGCGCTTATTGGAGGGAATACGGTATTTTAATTTGTGTTAAAAATCTTAAGGTTTTCAAACAAGGTTACCGTTTTGAATTATTTTATACTGAACTTTATCAAATTTTATCAAACTTTTAAAATTTTTTGAAAGTAATCAAGTGTTTTATCATGCAGAGCTCTGATACAGGAAAATAGTCGTCGAGCACAGTTTGGTGTCGTACAAATATCAACGATCGCAATCAACTTTCAAGCAATGTGTTAAAATTGAAAATACTCTTCCTACATGTTATTATCTTTTCAAAAATTCTTCCTTACCACAACTGGTTTCCAAACTACCTCTGATGAAAAGATAAAGCGACTTCATAGTTTGAATCCCTGCGGAATAATTCTTTCAACCCCCAACGAAACCTCTGCATTCTCATTGCGTATATAATTGGATTGGCTAATGAGTTAGCCAGGAAAAACACGGTGACAGCAAATTTTATGTGACTATATAAACTCGAAGGCCGATCTATCACTGGATCGTGAGTGAAAGTTTCCAAACCCAAAAAAATTATCACTGGCAGCAATGTTAATAAAGATGTCACCGTGACCACAAAGAGGGTTCTCGTTAGTTGTCTTTCTTTGATTATCACACTGCTACGTAGAGGCTGTGGCGGAGAGTTGTATCGGATCTTCATGAAAATAGTAGTATAAGATACGCAAATAATAAGAAGAGAAATAAAATAATAAGGGATATAAATGGTGAAATTCATTAGTCTTTCAGTTTTACGACCAGGAGTAGTTACTTTCATAAAGACAATTTGTGCGCATTCTCTAAGAATAGCTATTAGCCAAATTACAGCGATTATTACTTTATAAACCAATTTCCTCATGAAAAGATGGCTGGAGGGACAAATTATTGCGTGCATTCGCTCTAACGAAATGGCAGCAAGATTACAAAGGGAAGCCATGGAAAATAAATGGAGCATTGAAACCTTTAAAACAAAAAACCATGAACCAATCATCCTATTGTACATCCAAAGATCACAAGAATCTCCCACGTTCCACTCAATTTGTAGAGGACCTGAAATTCCCCCAACCAACAGGTCAATGATCGCCAGGTTCCGTATGAGCAGGTATGCTCGCCGGCGATGAAGCTGACGTTGCATTGCAAATACAATGATCGTCAAGAAATTGAAAATGACGATGATTAGAGATTCAGTGGTCATCAGAACAATCCATGGAATGCAGACTGGTGCTGAGAGGGGAGCAGAGGTTGGAGTCTCACTAGTATTGGTTTCCATTCGTCTTCGAGTTGCTTACCACAACGCAAACCAGACCTGGAAATTTACAAGGAATAGCAACTTGGTGAAAGACAACTTCCCACTTTTTTAATACAATAATTTACTTTGTTAGATAAGACACTCATTAAGCTTCATTACAAATTCCGACAGCTTTATTACTAAAAGCTCGACTCGGTTTATTTCAAATTGCAAAAATTAAAGGTATTACAAAGTGTGATGGATTTATACTAAAGTGCGAGAGTATCAGATGCTCACCAAACGCTGTGACCATAGGCGTACGGGCCGGGGGGGCGAGGGGGGCTGCAGCCCCCCCAAATTTTGGGCAACTAAGATTTTTTGGGCAGCACGAGAAAATTTGAGCAAAGCCAGAAGAGATAAATATTTTCTATTTTAACCTCACGTCGGCGTAATAATCCAGTTACATTGACACGAGACAGTGTCTGCCTAGCACGTGACGAGTTTCTGGTTGTAAGGGAAAGGATCATATGCTGATTTTTTTTTTATTGTTGGGCACTGTACTGCAATGAGCTATTTCCACTCGTGAATTTATTAGAATAAACTTCCGCCTAACTTTCTAGAATCATCTCCGCTCGTAGAACAGTGTATGGCAGATAGCATCAGCAATGGGTCTTAAAGTGAAGAAGTGGCTGACTAATTCTCAGTTGAGTTGCGAGAAGAATCTTGATTTTTTTTAAAAAAGTCTATCGAGCGGTTTAAAAATTATTCAATAATTTGTTAAAGTAGACTGAAATGTTTACAAAACCGCTAACAAGAGCGCCATGATACATCCTAATCAAATCCTTCTTTGTAGCAATTGGCCGGAGCTATCTCCATGATCTATCACCCACGTTTTTGAAAAGATTGAAACTACTACGAGGTGAAATTGCATGTCAAAAGTGCATCGTTTTCTACAGATAACGGCCAAACATCAAGATTTTCCTTTTTTACCGTATTTCCAACGATAAAAACTTTGTCCCAAAATCATCTCGATAACGCTCTTACAGATTCCGTTTTAACGTCACAAACATCGAGGCGACCTTTGGAGGAAAAAGCTCCTGTGATCGATTTTAGAAGAACAGTTCCCAGGGAGAAATATTGCTGCAAGTATAATAGGTAATGGCTTCATTTCGTTGCTACAACAACTCCGATGTCATTCCAAACCTGATCACAACAAATTTTCATCTTTATCTAATACACCTGTGGTGGCAACTTTTCCAAATGTTTGTTTGTGGCGACGTAGTTTATGCTCAAACTTGGCAGGTATTGACCCTGAAAAACTGTATGGAGCCATTTTCATATGCCAGTACGGCCTATCTTGTTGCATCGGCCCTCGTTTCTGTTCGACTGTTTTGTAAAAATTTGGGCAACTTGCAAAAATTTTTTGGGCAAATGGTTTACCGCCCCCCCTTGCAAAAAATAGCCCGTACGCCTATGGCTGTGACTAGAGAGAACGGTTTTGTTAATGGCCAATCAAGATTGAAATAACGAGTTTAAGCAGGAGCCCATAACCCGGAGCGTCTAACTTCCATATTGCGCCTATGCAGCGGCGTTTTCACAAGTAGGTTTATTTTTAGATAAGCTTTTCCCGCGAATTACTTTCGAAAAGCCAATCACTAGCAATTGCGTCATAAATGATAAACTTTTAATACGTAACTAGGACAACTCCTTCACACTGAAAAAACATAGCGGACACCCGTGAGGAATCTTCAGAGGAGTCTTTTGACAGTACTTCAAACGACAATTTCAGTATTTACACGGAAACTAGCTATAGCAGTTCAGAAGAAGATTTGCAAAACCTAGCCAGGACGTCTACTTCATCGACGACAACGCATAATTCACGCAAAGGGAATTAGATCGAAATCATCTTCGAAATAGCCGACTGTGAAAAGGTCCAAGCGAGCTACTAACAGTCTAAACGACGATCAAATGCAGGAATTGACCTCGTGGAACAGTTATTTTTCGCAGGAAAAGCTTATCTAAAAATAAACTCACTTGTAAAAACGCCGTTGCACGAATTTATGGCAGTTGAACGCTCCGGGTTATGGGCTCCTGGTTTAAGCTCCATTTTGTGTCTGAGTTTTGTTTGTACTCGATTTTTTAGACAGTATAGCGAACTGGACCAAATAATTTTCATAGGAAAACCATTGCAAGAAAGATTTCTAATTTTTCGTGCTTTTATTTTAAACACATAAATCGATTATTGCAACCGAAAAATTAACTATGGCATGATCATACCTGAATAAATCATGACACCATCATGACCAAGTAGAGACATGATATTACTTTTCTATTTATAGATTATGATCTAATCGTTTTTGATGACGTAGAGGATATTCTGACGTCACTTGCTCCTTGCCAACTATAAAGAATCTATGAGATCTTCCCATCTTAAGGAGATGCATGACGTCATCGGCGTTAATTTATACCACTCAAAAAGTTAAAATTAAATCGACAATAAAAAGGATAATTCGGTCCCTAACCCCACTACTTTTTAAGGCATGTAAATGATCAGTATGTTGGCTCTGCAGTTATGCTGCAACTGATCTGAATGATATACTTGACTACAGGTCGAGCATGGTTCTATAATCAAAAGTGATCATATCAAATTCCTGTCAAGTTGGCGGCAAATCTTTAGAAAGCTTCTTTGATTTACATAAAGGAGGGAATTTCTTAGAAAAGAAATTTCTGACTATTGCAGTGTCATTTATGGATTATGAACGAGGAATACAATGTCTGTAGAAAGCTTTCCTTCTAATAAGCCACAATCGGTAGCTGTTTTGTGAAAGTCATTGCTTATTTGAGCTAAAAGATCACATAGTTTTCAGTACGGAACCTGAAGCTTTCTGTGGAGTAGGCAAAGTGGTACTGATCTCAGCTTATTTTTCTTTTAAAAACTCATTTTGATAGTCCTTACCATTCCCTGGTAAAAGGAAAATAAACTTGAACTATTAAGGTAAGTTGTGACCCGTCATGCATAACAAGTTTATTTATATTCATTTTTTTTCTCTTGTTGATGTAATGTTCGAGCTGGTAATTTGGCCTAAATAATTAGAAGTCGTGAATCAAGCTCCATCTCCTCTTTTCGAGAGATTTGTATTTCGCTCAATGTAAAGTGTAAAGTGTAATTTTTTCTTTTGGTCAAGAGGGGGAAAGGGGGCTTGTGAACAAATTCTGTATGCTGTGGGGGGTGGGGGTCTTAAAAAATTTTGCCTCTTTAAACAACATCTTCTACCCTCCACCCCTCTGCAGTATACATAATGAATGCAGCCTAACGAGTGAGGGCAGCGAACGAGTGACATTTCTGATATTTAACATACAACGTACAATTTGTTTAACTACAATAGCTTTCTAGCTGGGAAGCATACTTTCCCAGCGGTGAATGAACTGCCGTGAACATTTCATGCCACACGCTAATTCCGTCAAGCTGATTGACTTAAGTCCATCAACCAATTGAAATTGACAGTGACTGACAGTAAACGTTCCTATGAACACGAAAACACCCCTCCATCCCCTCCAACCCAACAAACAAACAACGATTGATTGATTTTGTTTCCTCCAACTATGCTAATTTAGCTAGAAAACATTCGTTTCGTAAACAAAACGTTATGGTTTAAGGTAAACATTTTACCTTCAAACATTTAAATAACTGCCTCTCTTGAATTAAAGTCCTTCGGAAGGGCGCTAGTTTCGTAAAGATCCAGTATTCAGAGTCCTCAGGTCTTATGCTAATCGGCAGGTGCTGGAAGGAAGACGCTCTGTTATTGGTTGTTTCTGAAAAGTTGCTTTCATCAGCTGCCTTTTTCAACGATGAATATTACAGGAAAATTTCCTAAGGAATAATTAAAAAGAATGAGGCAACACGGAGACAAAGAAGATGGATTGACATGGGTGACCCCCTTCTTCAATCAGAATCACTTAAAGATTAATTCTTGCTCATTCCAACTGGAATGTTTGGCTTAGTATTTTTGTATTGCATATTTGTAAATGCTTGAAGTGAAATAACTTACGTTTAAAATTTTTTGCATTGACTTTTCTGAAATCCCGAAAGCCGCAACTTCATTTTTCCTTTTCACACTGCTCTACTTACCTTACATAGCAGTAGTTTCAGTAACAGTAACATATTTCGATGGCAACTTCATCACACTGAATTCTCTAGTTTTTATTTGATACGGAAATTATACGCTCCATAATGCGAGCTTTTATTCCGACTAATTGAACGGAAGAAAGTTTGTTTTTTCTATTTATAAACACTTCAGATCGTCTTTGTGATAATGGCCCAGGTGTAATAAAAGTCATCTTAGGGCGCTATAGCTATTAACGATGCTACAATTTAAACAGCCTTCTGATAATTTAAGTTTAAGTCAACTCTAACCCTTGTCATCAGTACCTGCAAATTGTGACAATTCTCTTTTCTGCGATCACGTACATGTGTATAATTGTTATACTGGCGGCTTACGAGAGCGATCTCTCTCAGTGACTCACTTCAACATTTACCAACAAGTTTTTTCTTCACAATGAAGAATCGAACTCTGTGTGAAATTATGCTAATTAACAAATGGAGCTGAAATATTTCGTGATCGGTAGAAGACGCCGACAGCGTGCGAGTGTTTTGTTTTCTAAACAAGTAGCTTAAAAGTCAAAACAAATAAAATAATCGACGCAGTAACAATCACTTTAAGAACATAATTTTTTAAAGACGATGAGAAAAGAAAAATCCGGAAATGAAAACTGAAATGAGAACAAAATTACCTTCACACCATATTATACTAGTCGTCTTCCTTCGCTTGCTTAGTATGATCGTGCACAGCACTCCGACAACAACGCATAATGGAAAGTTATTGAACAGTTCGTAAAGAAAGGATTTGCAAAAATTGATTCATTGGGCCATCGTCACTTTTTCAGTTCTTCATTCTCTTGGTCGAGCCGAAAAAAATATCAAAAGCTCATTACGCAACTTAGCTAAGTGAAAAAACCTGAGTGAAAACATACCTCAAGAAAACTGATTATATAATCCTAAGCGCACAATTCTGACAGCAAGTGGAACGCTTTGTATGAAAACCGATCAAGACGCGACCGCTAGATCGTCACAACTATACACATCTGTTCAGTTTTTGATTATTTCAAAAGAAATAATCTGGCACGGAAAACTCATTAACAGTGCGCAACAGATAATTCGTCCCCTGGGTAACCCCTCCCTCTTGTTTAAGAGTTCCTTACCAGACCATTTGATTCTGTAAACCTGAAGAAGGCTGGTATGGTACACGTTGTTATCAGCTTTGCTATAGTCTTTGGACTTCTCTGTGTTTTGTTTTTATTTTGCTCTGAATATATTTTAGCTGATTAGATCTCTTTTCTTGAGATCTAACTTTGACAACCAGCAGGATCTTCATCCACGTACGGTTATTTATTTACTCATTTTTTTGTTCCTGCCGTTTATTTACTTATCATAGCCGCTCGCTAGGATTTTAGGGATCAACTACATCTCGAGTTTTTTCCCCTTTGACACGTTGTATGAAATTGAAGTTACTGGTCACAGGCCAATCGTCATATTACTTAACAGAACACCCTTTCAAAATTAAAGTCCTTACAGTTTAGCGCCACAATATAATTTCCTCCGCAACAGATTTTTACGTTATGATTGCTTTGTTAGTCTACTTTGAATAGTCAATAATTATTTTGTTTGTGAAGTTAATAAACTATTAAAGTGAAATTACCCTGTTTTCATTTATTACAACTCAGAGTGTTTTTAATTGAACATGCATACATTTTATTTCATAAAGAGCACCCGGGACCAGCACATATATTTTAATCTAGAGTCTGGGATCCACCAGAAAACGCCGGCCTTCAGTTTCTTTTTTCCTTTTTTGTTTAATGGGCTGTTGATACGACACAAGATTGACTTTCATTGCGGAATGAGTTTCGTTCCAGAGTGGTGTTCGTACTGCATTCGCATTATAAATCGAACAGCTCGGCCTAAGGTGTATCTTGACTCGAGTTGTTGTCGCGCTAGACCAGATACACAGAACCCACTCCACCCAGATTACAAGATTTGCGATTTTCAATCCGGAAGAAAGTTCGTTTTCAGTTAAGTTTTGTACGCGAATATAGCAAAAGTTGGTTTAAAGACTAAACTGGGAATCCTCTCAGTTAATTTGGACTGTATTTCTTTTTGAGCACTGGTTCACTGGTTTCCTTCATTAATACATCCAGAATTCTTCATGGGAAGTGCGCGCGTACGGTATTTACGCACGAGTTGTTGACGTATAAGAGATCTCCCTCGTTCGCTGCCCTCACTCGTTCATTTCTGATACAAGAACAACAAGTGCGTAAATACCGTACAAAGCACTTTCCATGTGGTATTGTTTTTATTATATACATACTAAGACATTCATCATTTTGCCAGCTTTTAATTTTAAATCTTTCCCAAATACTAAAATGATAAACTTTTCAATTGAAATGACAAAGAAAAACGAACTATATTAGGAAAAATATTGATAATGAGAGAAAGAATCAAAGCTCATAGGAAATGGTCAAAAAGCCCGATTTTACTGTTTTGTTTGCTAAATACTGCTTGCACACAAACAAGTTACCACCTAAAGGATTATCTTTGGATGAATGGCCGAATTTGTATCAGAGACGAACTAAGTATAAATCCGAAGACGAATTTTTGACGAATAATTTGTCTGATATTTTACGCGGGTTACACGACAGGTGTTTTGGTGTCAAGGAGCAGAGTGGAAGCTTGGCTAGAGGTCAAAAAACAAACAATATGGCAGCACTCGTAGCGTTGTTGACGAACAAATCGAGAAATCGACATGGCGGTATATCAGAGAAGAATATTCTCTGTCAAGCGTATGCTTGTACGCTTGACAGAGAAGATAACTTAAGATGACCTTCATGTTACCCTTTTCTCTTGTGAATCTTACTTAAGATAGGAATGTTTGTTTTCCCTTTCATTTTTGCTATTACTTTCAAGGAAGCAGATGCTTTACCGGAGGCCATCTTAAAATAGGCATCCCAGGAAAAATTTAGAAAACAGTCCCTTGCATGTGGAAACTTCGTCAAAAAACCGTCTAGATATAAATTTAGATTCAGATCATCCGTCAAAAAAAAATGGCTTACTTACAACGCGGTTTAATTTTGTTAAAGACTGGGCAAACTCCGTTTAAATAACTGGCTCAAACTGTTCAGTTTGCCTCCGAGTAAAATGGTATAGACTAGTAGGAAAACAAACGTCATCCGCCGTAGACATGTTTTAAAAGGGCTACGCAGGCACTTTGAGCGTACAATGGAGGAGAACTAGTATTTTAATTTTTATTTTAAAAACTTGATTCTGATTAGAAGGCCTACAAAGCTTTAAGGAACAGGACGACGTATGTTATGAATACATCACGGCGTAAGTGTTACTCTAACTTTATTAGTAACATGTCTGGTGATCCACGAAAACTGTTTGCCCGGCGGAGGTCAGAAACATTCGGAGCCTTACAGCTTTTAAGAGAGCTCTCAAAACGTACTTTTTTAAGACAGCTTTTAATTGACTTATTTTTATCTTATCGTTTGTGATGCGTATACATGTATGAAACTATTTCTATTGTATATGCGCAATATAAGTTTCAAAATTAACAATTATTCCACGAGTGCTCATTGGATATGAGTTGGTTATAATCATCTCATATCCAACAAGCGCTTAAGTGGAATAATTGTTTTATTAAAAACGCCCACAAAATGTTAAGAATTCTTTTTGACTTTATTTAATTTGTTAAAACAACCGATTTTCAGCTTGGCTTTTTTTTTTTATTATTTTGAGCAGACTAGTACAGCTACAGTATTTGGAGAGCATGGTATAATGGCTCATATAACTTGATAGCTATATAAGCCAATCAGAGCTCTAGAATTGCATTACCCAATGATTCAGTTTTTAATAATAATAATTATTATTATTATTATTATTACTTTTTGATTATTATTATTATTATTACTATTATTATTAAAAGCAAAGAAGGCATCAGTTCTTCACCACCGGCACTTTGAGTTTTACATAAAGAGCAACTTTTGATCCACTTTTTAGAAAAAATGGAGCGACTTTGGGCAACTTTTAAAGAATTTTGGGGCAACTTTTAAAAACATTTTGAGCAACTTGTGGCGGTAAAATATTGCCATGTACGCATCAACTAATATTTCCTACCAGTTTGAGACTCTTTTTGATAGTTTTAATGGCTAAGGGACTGGTCAAAAAGTATAGGGGGGTGGGCCGGAGCAGAGAGGGGGTGGGTCATGAGGTTTTCAGCCTTGTGCAAGGGGTGGGTAGTGAAATTTTCAGCTATCCTTAGGGGGTGGGTCACCCTATTTTATTACATAGATGAGTAGGCACTAAGTACTAACAAGACAGTTGACTACACTTGTTATATGAAACACAGCCAGCTGGAATTATTTCTAACATACTCACAAACCTGTTGTGCGAGAAAATATAAAGGGTGACAGGCCGCACATCTATACGGGAGTTGAACCCTCTGTTAACTTTTTTTTTTTTTTTTTTGGCTCTAACGAGCATGTGCTTTAATGATTTTCTTTTTTTGTAAGGAAATGATTGGTGGTTCTTTAAAAATTTATTGAAGATATAGTTGGTTTTGTATAAGATTCCATTTTTTCATTCAAGCCTTCTTTATAGTACACACGGAGAACTGGTATTGTGCTACGAATGGCAATATTTCTTTTTCCTCCTAGTCCTTGTTGTTTTGTTTTAGGAGTTTAGAGTCCCTTTTGTGAATTTTATTTCTGATAGTAGATTTTCTATCAAAGATTGTGGGTAGCCTTCGTCCATCAAACGTTTTTTTTTTTAAATGTGAATTATTTTCCTTAAAGGTTGTTTCTGAGGAGTTTTTTGGTAGGATTCTCAAGGTTTCTCCTTTGACAAATCCTTTTTTAACACTTGGAGGGTGACACGAGGTGAAATGTGTGTGCAAGATGGTTTCCGTTTGTTTAAAATGTGTCTTTGCATCAAGGATAGGTTTTTCCTTGAATCTTGTGCCTTTGTATACAACCGTGTCTAAAAACGCAGTCTCAGTGTCAGATTTTTCGGCCCTGAATTCAAGTTTGCTTGTTCAATGACGGCTTTGATGTCTGGTTTACTCATGTCCCATAGGGAAAAGATATCGTGTATGTAGCATTTCCAAACTGTTGTTCTAAAGACAGTTTTGCTTAGAGTTGTTGTTTCAAAGGAATCAACGAAGTCTTAAACCGGGAGGTCCGGCCTCTAGGTCCAACCCCTTACTTCATAATATACCATTTTTGAGAAAAAAAGATTGCCCTCTGTAGTATACCTTCTGATGACAAATCGTACCTCTTTCACACACCTAATTTAAAAACGCACGCGTCTCTTTTAACCGCCTGTAATATACCAATAATACCAATAACCAACATATACCAATATGATATTTGCAGACCGAAATGACAGATTTCCCATCCCTTTCTTATACTTTGCCGAGTGAAAACCCAGCGCTGTCATATAACTGAAGCCTGAAAAAGGTATCCCCTCTCAGTTGGGGCATAACCGTTATAGGCCATTGCAGTGAGAAGCCCTCCGGGAGAAATTTATCCAGTTCAGATCTTCATCAAATATGCTTCGATGAAGAAGCATGAACGCTCTATCGATAACCACCTTGGCTGTTCTGGAGAATTTGGAAGGTACAGTGGCCCGAAAGTGTCACAGCAATTTCAATTTGTTCCCGGCAATTTCAATTTTACTCACGGCAATTTCAATTTGCTCACGGCAATTTCAATTTACTCACAGCAATTTCAAAAGCCGATATTTAAAGTCTATACTTGCATATTTTAGCATGGCGTTACTGTTGTTTAGGAAATGTATAAAATACCTAGGTGTCGTTATGATCGACGAGTCTTTAAGCTGGAAATATCACATCTCATTTGTCTGTTCGTTCAATTTATATCTCAAAACACTGGAATGATGTCGAAATAAAGGTATAAATTACCTTTCAATCCAACGAATTAATGAGATATATTATAATCTATCCTCTATAATATTTCTTATGGTTTAGTTTGAGGAAGTGATGCAAAACACATACAAAAAATTTAAATGAAACAGACAAAACCATATTGTTACATTAATATTTTTGCCATAACATTTGGTAGTGAATCAGAGAAAGCCTAACCTATGCTAAACCTACTAGGCCTTTTAACACTAAGAATACTTATCGTCTGTAAGTTTCAAAATTCGTGTAAGTACTACCGTCTGCCTTACGTATTTGACTACCTGTTTCAAATACCTTTGCCTAGTAATACAACATTGCAACAACAGGAGATATACAGCTAAACACTGATCTTTACTGATAAGCCGAGCGTACGAAATAATCATGTAGACAATGTAGGCAAACAATCAATCTCCTTCATGGCTACCGATATTTTGGAAAGACCTTCCAACTTCTTTTAACAAAAATCAAGTACGTCTGTATTTCCGAAGAAACTTATTCGTTGTCTACTGTCAAAACAGCAAATTAAGTAATTTTTCTTCATGCTGATCACGCAAAATGTGTAAATAAGTTCTTCCTTGTTTGCTTTTTTCCCCTTGTATTTCATTCGATCATTTACCTGCTACCTAGAACCTAAATTAAGTTCAGTGAGCTAACAAGAAAACCAGTTGGTTCATTTAACTTCCTAGCTTGCGCGTTATTTTCACAAAATGTAATCAATCTTCTTTTAGTCGTGATCTTCCTCTACAAGATTGTAATATCAATCCAGTTTGCATTGATAAAATCATACTAATAAAGATTAATCTTCTAAGAAGTGGAAAAACAGGAAAAATGCCTAAAAAACTGCCAAGAGAGTTAAGGAGTGTCTGGAATACACTGAGTCATCAATTCATTTGTTCAAAACTGGAAATTCTGTTAGCAGTTTATTCTTATTATATACATACTGAGAAATACTCACCAAAAAGCTGTGTCGTAAATTTTCGTACGCAAATTAGTTCTAGCCAATCAGAGGAGCGAACGATGGTTTTCACACGTGAAAAAAATGATACGTCCAATCAGAAGCCACAGAGGTGTGTGAGTTTCGCACCAAAATGCCTGCCTTTTATTGCAGCTTGCAGCGCCGCTTCGCACATATTCGGGCGGCGATAAAACCAGGAACATGGAACATCTCGGAACATTCCGAAACATTCCGGAACATCCCGGAACATGAAAAAAAATAATTTTCATGAAAAAAAAAATGTAATAAAATAATAATAATAAAATAATTTTTGTTAAAATTAATAAGAACGTAAAATAACCAAAAAAAAAAAAAACGGAAAATAATGAAATAATCAAGAAAAAGAAACTGGTATCCTCTCTGAGTATGAGAAAACAATATTTTGTCGCAACAAATTAAATTTGTTGGGCGAGTGAGGGTTCATGCAAATTACAGTAATGAGTGAAGGCTTGCTTCTAAATTCAAAATATATTAAAGTGGGTCGCGAGGAGGAGGTTTGCAAGCTTTCCTCAGACAACCACCTCTTGTAATTGTTTGCCATGAGTTAATCATTTGGCGGTTATCCATTTACGGTTCTGCGATGGTCTGAAATGTTGGTGCAGTATTTCATGTCAAGCCAAGTCGGTAAGTAACTCATGTCAAGCCAACATATAGTCTGTTTATATATAACCGACATTTGCTTACTTGAGGTGCTGTGCTTCACTTGAGGTTGACATGAATTACTTACAGACTAGGCGGCTCTGTAAACTTCAAAAGAGTATAGGGGCTCCTGTCTTTGGATTTTAGTGGACAATACTCACATTCGTAGTAGTTTCTATACTGTTTACAGTCAGCATGATATTTCAGACGTCTCCTTGAGTCGCAAGAGGAGTTTGCGGGGAGACGACTAAAATTCAGGCTAACTGATAACAGTTAGAAACTACCGCTGCGCTACCACTGCCACTGCAGCTATTCTGGGGCGAATGTGAATGTTTAATTTAATTATCCAAGTCCAAAGCGACGAGCCCCTAAGCTCTTCTTACGGTCGCAAAGCCGTAAATTGATAACCGTTAAACCGTATGGCAAACATTTACAAGATGTGGCTGTGTGAGGAAAGCTTGAAAACCACATCCTCGCGACCCATTTTAATATATTTTGAATTTAGAAGCAAGCGTTCACTCATTACTGTCATTTGAATGGACCCTCACTCGCCCAAAAAATTCATTGCGACAAAATATTGTTTTCTCATACTCGGAGATGATACCAGTTTCTTTTTCTTTATTTCTTTCTTTGTTTCTTTATTTTTCGTTTTTATGTTATGTTATGTTATGTTATTTATTTTGTTATTATAAATTTTTGCAAAAATTGTTTTCTATCTATTGTTCTTTTTATTATTATTATTATTTATTATTATTACTTTATTAATATTTATATTTAATTAATTAATTAATTTTTCATAAAAAATGTTTTAATTTTTTCATGTTCCGGGATGTTCCGGAATGTTCCGGGATGTTCCATGTTCCTGGTTTTATCGACGCCCCACACATTCAACGAGAAAAGTTTTACTTAAAGAGTTTTTCTCGCTAAAAAAGTGAAAAGCATTTCGGAAATGGAGTGGAATAGTTTCGTTTGTTTCACTGTCGATAAAGAAAACGGTAGAGAGCCGGCGAAACAACAGCGGAAAGGGATAAACAGAACGAGACGTAAGCTTTTGTTGTGCTTTTTGTCTGAGCTACTTTGAACGTTACGATTACTTGTAGTTCTTGGATTACCTCATATCCTGACCGTCATTTATGTTTTTAACAAACGTTTTTACTAAAAAGCTGATACTTCGTTTTCGTTGTGATTTTGCGGTAAGTGTGTAGCAGCAAATTTTAGCATTTTTGAAAGATTTAAAATAAAAAGGCCGCCAAAATGATGAATGTCTCAGTATGTATATAATAAACACAATACCACATGGAAAGTGCTTTGTACGGTATTTACGCACTCGTTGTTTTTGTATCAGAAATCTTACTCGTTCGCTGCGGTCACTCGTTCGATTTCTGATACGTCAACAACTCGTGCGTACATACCGTACGCCAGCACTTTCCATGAAGTATTCTCTATTTTATACACAACACCGAAAAAATAATCACTCCTCTTGATTCAGCGACATATCAGGCGATTTCAAAAGTTGATGGGACTTTTCTATCCTAAAGTTTTCGTCCCTTAATTCAAATCTTATGAAAACTTTATTTAAGCCAATGTGTTTAAAACACACTTAATTCACGAGAAAGTGAATAGGTCAGATGCTCACCAAACGCTGAGACTAGAGAGAGTGGTTTTGTTATTGGCCAATCATGTTTGAAATAAAGAGTTTAAGCTCCATTTTGTGTCTGAGTTTCGTTTATATTCGATTTTTTAGTCAGTATAGCGAACCAGAAAAAATAATTCTCATAGCAAAGCGATTGCAAGACTAAAGTCCGTCAACCAATTGAAACTGACAGTAAACGTTCCGATGAACACGAAAACACCCCTTCCTCTCTTCCAAGCCAACAAACAAACAACGATTGATTGATTTTGTTTCCTCGAACTATGCTAAACTAGCTAGAAAACATTCGTTTCGGAAACAAAACGTTATGGTTTAAGGTAAACATTTTACCTTCAAATATTTCAATAACTTCCTCTCTTGAATTAAGGCGCCGCAGTTTGGTATTGATCCAGTATTTAGAATCCTCAGGCCTTATGCTAATCGGCAGGAGCTGGAAGGAAGACGGTCTGTTATTGGTTGTTCCTGAAAATTTGCTTTCATCAGCTGCTTTTTTCAATGATGGATATTACAGGAAAATTTCCTATAGAATAATTAAAAAGAATGAGGAAACACGGAGACGAAGAAGATGGATTGACATGGGTGACCCTCTCCTCAATCAGAATCACTTTAAAAAGTAATTCATGCTAATTCCAGCCGGAATGTTTGGCTTTGTATTTTTGCATTGCCTATTTATAAATGCTTGAAGTGAAATAACTCAAGTTAAATTTTTTTTGTACTAATTTGTCTAAAATCCCGAAAAGCGAAAACTTCGTTTTTCCTTTCCACATTGCTCTACTTACCTTACATAGCAGTAGTTTCAGTGACAGTAACATATTTCGATGGCAACTTCATCACACCGGCTGAATTCTCTATTTTTTATTATAACATAACAAAAGCAAACCGCACGCTCTGATTGGTCAGTTAGCCACTACCATTTGCCCGTGGGTGCACGCCAAGAAACTGAGCTAGCGTGGTAAAATTTAGGCAAATTCAACAAATCTCCTCTCCTGACGGTAAAATACACAGATGAAATGCACAGATGAAAAGTGCAAGTTGAAGAAAATACTAAGCTGTCGTTTTGAAGGAAAAAAGACAGAAGATCAAGCGACAAATTTGCCCTGGATGAATTAATCACTGTTTTCCTCGCGGCTAGAATCGGCTGAAGGATAATCGAGCGAGCGAAGATTTAAGGTACATTTTGTATGTTTTTATAGAAGAGAAAGTCTGTTTGAAATGTAAATTTATCAATTAGCATTGTGTTATTGACTTTTTGGTCAAGCTGATGCTAAATTCAAGCAAATATTTTAGGAAACACGCCCAAATTCGAGACAGCTTTGTTGTGAAGTTTTCATCGCATCGATTAAAAATTTTAGTTGAGTTTAGACGGCACATTACGCTGGAATAAGCGAATTTCATTTGACTACAGAAATATTTAGGTTTTCAAATAAATTTTTCCAAAAATGACTTCTGTGTGTATTATTTTGTTCCTCGGTGTTCATTCATAACAGTCGTTCAGAGAACGGTCGAAAAACAACAGCTTCAGCGCCGCTGTGTGTCGGCGAATTTCAGTTTTAACTTTGACTTTCATAGCTGCATTTCCCCAGACAGATTTCGATACAAAGCTAGTTAATTTCTTTTTAAAATTAGTGTTACCTGTTATCCTAAAGGAATTACCTTCAAATTTTCTCATTTCTACTTTGCGTTTATTTCAAAAATTGTCACAAAAATAAGATTGATAATTATTTCATTTATTTAGTTTTAGCTTGTTTTTTAGAGTCTTTTTAGTTGGTGTTTATAGTTGCAGCTATAGTTTTCCCTCGAAGTTTTTACCCTAATATTAAGAGCAAGCAGACAGATGCCATTCAGAATAACAACGAAAAACGTTTTGCAATTTACCTGAAGACGGAGAACGGTTGATTCAGCGAAAGAAAAACTCAAAGGCAAGTTTTTGAAAAACATAGATCATGATTTGTTTACGCGCGGGCAGGTGGCAGCATACTTGAACTCGTACCGATGACTCAACCGAAGGCAAATGGAAAATAATGTTTTTCTCTTTTGATTATGTTATAAAAGAAATGGTAAACGTTGTAGCTGTGCAACCATGGAGTTATGGATGCACTTGGGAGGTTTGCTAAGTACTCAAGAAGCTAGAGTCGCACTCGGCTATCGCCTCGTGCGACTCTTACGCTTCTTTCGTGCTTAGCAACCTCCCGCGTGCACCCATAACTCCATGGTTGCACGCTGCACGTTTACCATTTCTTAATTTGATACGAAAATTCAGCGCGTCATAGTGCGTGCTTTTATTGCGGGCTTTTAATTGAGCGGAAGAAAGTTTGTTTTTTCTATTTACAAACACTTCAGATAGTCTTGTGATAATGGCCTAGGTGTAATAAAAGTCCTTTTAGGGAGCCATAGCTATTAACGATGCTAAAATTTAAACAGCCTTCTGATAATTTAGGTTTAAGTCAACTCTAACCCTTGTCATCAGTACCTGCAAATTGTGACAATTCTCTTTTCTGCGATCACGAACATGTGTATAATTCTTATACTAGCGGCTTACAAGAGCGATCTCTCTCAGTGACTCACTTCAAAATTTACCCACAAGTTTTCTCTTCACTATGAAGAATCGAACTCTGTGCGAAATTACGCGAATTAACAAATGCAGCTGGAATATTTCGTGATCGGTAGAAGAAGCCGATGGCGTGCGAATGCTTTGTTTTGTAAAGATGTAGTTAAAAAGTCAAATCAAACAAAATAGTCGACGCAGTAACCATCAGTTTTAAAACTTAAAAAGGAAATGAAAAAAAGGTGGAGCCCAAAATTACCTTCACCATAGTCGTCTTCCTTCGCTAGCTTAGCGTGATCGTGCACAGCGCCCCAACAACAACCGATAACGTAAAAAAAGTATTTGCAAAAATTAATTCATCGGGCCATCGTCTTTTTTTTAAATTCTTATTATCTTGGTGGAGCTAAAAAAATATCAAAAGCTCATTACACAAAACTTAGTTAAGTAAAAAAAAACCGAGTGAAAACATACCTCAAGAAAACAGATTTGGTAATGCTAAGCACACAATTCTGATAGCAAGCGGAAAAGTTGGTATAAAAACCGATCAACTGTACACATCTGTTGTTTTTGATGACTGACTTCAAAAGAAGTAAGCCGGCACGGAAAACTCAATAACAGCTCGCAATATAATTCGTCTCCTGGGTAACCTGCCCTCTTGTTTAAGAGTTCCTTACCAGACCATTTGATTCTGTAATCCTGAAGAAGGCTGGTAAGGCCAGGCGACATATATATATTGTTCAAAAAATCAGTAAATAACAATTATTCACCGAAGTGGAGGTGGCTAGTATTGGATATTTACCGATGCCGCGAAAGCGGCGAGGTAAATATCCAATACTGGCCACCGACACTGAGGTGAATAATTGTTTTAGTATATGCTAAAACAGTGAGATAATAAGCCTAAATTGATCTCAAATGACGATTTTTAATTCGTTTATTTACAACTTTGGCGCGCAAATTAAACAAACATGCGCGCAGCTCAAAATAGTCACATGACACATCTGATGATGAAATGTTCATAATTTTGTGTTTAAGACTTTACAACCGTAAATGAAAGATCAAGCTATGCGAAAGGAAAAGTCCTGGCTTTACGCCATCTTTGTAGATTGTTCTTTTCGTTGTCTGTTACAAGTTTTATTTGCTGCTGCTTCCTCCAAAGCTCAACTTAAAGTTGAGATTACAGTTATGGAACGTGGCTCCGGGAATGAAGCCATGGACAAGATTCTGTGATCCATCTTGAATGGACTGGAAGGAATAATTTACAGTGCTCGTAGCTACTGATTGCGGCTGGCTCGATGACGACGCAACGGTTTTCTGAGGGACTGTAACAGCCTTGTCATCGTCACCAGCTGGATCGAAGAATTCACTTAGCTCGTTTGACATTCTTTTAAACTGCTCGAATGTCGGCGTATCACATTAGCTCTTGATGCTTTCTTCACTTTGGTGGCCGGTTATTGCCCTGATGTACCGACTCTCGATGTTTGCAGCTGACAAAACCGTCACGGTGGTCGCTCTGATCGAGTGGTTTGTTAGATGTGGCTTTATTCCAGCTCTTGATGTCATTCTTCGTAGCATATTTTCAAGCGTGTTGTGGCCAAGTGGACTCGAGCAGTACCACACAAGATCCGTTGCTGGGTTAAACGCTTTGCACGAGCTTCTTGGTTTCTGGAATAAACTGCTGCATTTGGGACTCAGATGTGACAGGTATTTCTCGATGAGTTTCACTGGGCAGCGTTTTGAGCCTGGTCTTTCAAATATTTTTCCGTTTGACTCATTTTCTTTATCATCTAGGCCATCTTGATGGTGTTTAGTCGCCAACACTGCTCCGCGCTCTTTGTTTATTTCCAGATATTTTTCACCATTTGGCGCTTCCCTTGAGATAAGCATGTGTTTCTTAAGCAGGTGCTGGTTTTCTCGACCTCTCTTTCCGAGGAATAAACTGATGAAGAACTAGGCCGTCTGCCGTACTTTGTGTGGTTGGAGAGAATCGATGTCAACAAGCTCGCCTTCTTCGTAAAGTTTCTCAACAATTTCCTTTGTTAGGGCTTGTTTGTGCACTGTCGGAGCTATTTGGCCACTTTTGCTCAGAGTTTTCAGAAAATTGCTGAGGGATTTATTGGCTTCATTAAAATGACTGTCGCCAACAATGGAAAATGGCTTTGACAACGGAGGACTTTTTAAGTGACGATCTAACGCGGCTCGGATTGCGATAAGCGACTTTTTGTTGTAGTAACTGCCGTCACGTTTTCGTGCGGACAAGTAAAATTTTTGGAGGCATTTGTTAAGCTGAATTGGTGACATCTCCTCAAAGGGAGTTTTGAACTCTTCTTGCATCTGAAACCATTCTGTAAAAAAAGTAAGCTTATTTATAAACATGTCAGCTAACATTAAGTAACGAAAGACATAATTTGCATTTGTAAACAAAAAACTTTTTCACCGGTTTCATCGATAAAATTCAGGTTAAACAGACAAAGCTTTACCTGTGAAAACTGCTAGACCGAATTTAGTCGCTTTTTTAGTGTTGTCTGGTATGGCCTCTTCATTTATTTTCGAAATTTCGTCGCTAGTTACCGTGGCAAACCGAGACTGAGCCATTTTTGTCGTACATGTAACTTGCAAGAGTTTGGCGCCGCTCGGCTGGAGGCGAATCAGTGAATAGTGCAGGATATTCCGAGATTGAGCAGCCAATCAGAGCGCGCGAAAAACACTATCCACTGTTTTAGCATATACTAAACGTTGTTATCAGCTTTTGCTGTAGTCTTTGGACTTCTCTTTTTTTTGTTTGCTCCAAATATTTTAGCTGATTAGATCTCTTTTGCTGAGATCCAAATTTGACTACCAGCAGGATCTTCGTCCACGTTTTTTATTTATTAATTTATTATTTTTTTCTGCAGTTTATACGTTCTCTAGGATTTTAGGGATCAACTACATGTCGGGTTTTATCCCCTTTAACACATTGTATGAAATTAATTGAAGTTACTGGTCACCGGAAAATCATCATGTAACTGAAGAAAACAGGCTTTCAAAATAAAAGTCCTCTCAGTTGAGTGCCACAATACAGCTGACACTATAATTTCCTCCACAATAAATTTTTACGTTATGACTACTTTGTTAGTCTACTTTGCATTGAATAGTCGATAATTATTTTATATGTGAAGGTAATAAACTATTCAAGTAGAGTTGCCCCGTTTTCGCTAATTACAACTCCGAGTGTTTTTAATTGAACATGCACACATTTTAATTCGTAAAGAGCACCTGGGTCCTCCATATATATTTTAATCTAGAGCGCTGGGATCCACCAAAAAACGACGGCCTTCAGTTTTTTTTTCCGTTTGAGACCTAGGGGCTTTTTATACGATACAGGATCGACTTTCATTCCGGAATGAGTTTCGTTCCAGAGTTGCGTTCGTACTGCATCCACTTGATAAAATCGAACGGCTCAGGCTAAGGCGCATCTGGCTCACCTGGCTTTCGCGCCTGACCAGATACGCATGCGCCACTCGACCCAGACTACAAGAGTTGCGATATTCAATCCGGAACAAAGTTCGTTTTCAGAAGTTCTCACCCGACTATAGCAAAAGTTGGTTTAAAGACTAAACTGGCAAACCTCGTAGTTAATTTGGGCAGTATATTTTTTAGAGTATTAAGTACTTGTTCACTGGTTTCCTTCACTTCTACGTATAAAATACTTCATGGAAAGTGCGCGCTTACAGTATTAGAATGTCCTGGAAAATTGAATGACAAAGGAAACAAGAAGAAATAATAAAAAGAATAAAAAGAACGTAAATTTTTAACGCTGTCATCGAGTTAACAAGGGAATTTAAAAGCCCCACAATGAAGGGCCACGGGAACGTGAACGTGACTAGCCGGATATCTTATAATGTACGGTTTGAGAAGCGCACGAAAACTACAGTTCAATAAAGTCCGAACCATGCTATAGAAAATAGCCTGTCTTCGATAAATGGGTTTGTCAAATGGCCTAAAATAGCAGGATTTTTACATAAAAAGGCTTATAAAAATATCTTTTGTAAAAAAACAGATTTTTTACATAAAAAAAGCAGCTTTTTTACGAAAAATATATTCTGTAAAAAAGCTGCTTTTTTATAAAAATATATTTTTGTAAAAAAACAGTATTTTACAACCGGTTAACTTGTAAAAAAAAAGCAGTATTTTTACAGCCGGTTAACTTGTAAAAAAGTAGCTTTTTTACATAAAAAAACAGTATTTTACAACCGGTTAACTTGTAAAAAAGCAGCTTTTTTACATAAAAATGACGCTTTTTTATAAGGACCGTTTTTTTATGCAACATATATATATATATATAGATTTACAGAGTTGGATTATTTGGTCGAAGACATTTATTGCTACTGAGAGTTTCATGCTCCTTGCGGAGCAATCATCAGGCAACTGCTAAAAATAACGGATACATATGAAGATATACAAAATTTGAAAATACAGAACAATGCGTAGTGGCGTGACATGCAGAAATATGATTGGTTGCTAAGCGAATACGTTCTTCAAGAGGAATTTCTTAGAATGTCTACAATTAGATATCATAAACACAAGTTACATCTCTTGCTTATACTATAATATGATCGGGCCTGTTTTACCTTTCGCCATTTGATGTTGTACGGAATACCCTTATATTTAAGACTCCAAATATATTTACTTAATTCAGTTGCATGCTATGGGAAAAATATTTCATTATCTGTAAACCCAAAATGTCAACCCTGAACAACAAAAGCGAACTGATATCTAATTGTAGACATTCTAAGAAATTCCTCTTGAAGAACGTATTCGCTTAGCAACCAATCATATTTCTGCATGTCACTCCACTACGCATTGTTCTGTATTTTCAAATTTTGTATATCTTCATATGTATCCGTTATTTTTAGCAGTTGCCTGATGATTGCTCCGCAAGGAGCATGAAACTCTGAGTAGCAATAAATGTCTTCGACCAAATAATCCAACCCTGCAAATCTACACATCGCTCTAGTTTACCTATATTGAGCACTTTAATAGCTGATGAAATCTTCAATTCATTATATTACTATATTATATATATATATATATATATATATATATATATATATATATATATATATATATATATATATATATATATATATATATATATATATATATATATATATATATATATAATATAGTAATATAATGAACATGACCAGTAGGTGAACTACTCAAATCCTGAGTGCATGGGTGTTTAATACAAGCCTGTTTCGTAGGCCACCGAGAAGGTGACCCACTCTTCAGTTAAACTCCATTATAACACTGAAGCGTCAGGGTCTACATCAAGAAAAGTGATCGCGTGATAAAAACGGTTACATATAACGTTTGAAATTTAAATTTTTAAGAAAGCTTAGAATGAAAAGCGCGCGCTAGTTCTCAATCGCCTACAACTCTTATGCGAAACCTAAGTCGCACGAAAGCTCGCACTACAATCTCTGGCTTTCACATGTTCGATTGTACCTTAGGATGAACTTGCGTCGATGTCTGCATGTAGAGACAAGTTCGTTGCGCTTGTTCAGTGTTGCCATGTGAGGCCTACAGATTTATATATATATATATTTTTTCACAGCTTTATTGGGTGCTCCTCTAGTGAATACAATATAAATTTGTAATACAACACACACACACACACCCATACACACACACACACAAAAAAAAAAAGAAGCAAAAACCCAAAAGGGGTAGGTGCAACGGGACTAACGTCCCATGCGAGGCACCGCCCCTAGATTAAGACCTAGGTTAAAACAATAAAATGAGTACACGAACATTCATACAAAAAATAAAATAAATTACGAGTGGCATGGGCTCGTATGGACTAGTGTCCACGTGCAGGGGTAATTGATTTCATATACCCGCGAAAGGTGGGTGCTCATTAATTTGCGAACAAAAAGTTGAAAGGCAGTAGGCGAGGAAAAACTGGTTGGGGGTGCTAGCTTACAAACATAGTTCCATAGTTTAACAATACGGTTAAAGTACGAGGCCTGAAAGGATGATGTTTTGCAAAAAGGGTTGCGAAGATTAAAGGAGTTACTTAGTCTTGTACGATCATAGGAAACAAAAGATTCATAATTCCGAACATCTAAATCGGTACTACAGTAAAAGTATTTATAAAAAAAGATCAAATCTTTGAGTTCACGATCTAGAGAAAGTGGAAGTAAGTCTAGCAAAATCAGCCGCTCTTTGTACGACGACTCGTCTTTGCGCGTGTGTAATCCACCTGCTTGAACGTCTCTGCACCTGTTCCACCTTAGCATTCAGAGTAAAGTAAGCGGGCGACCAGACTTGGGTGGCGTAACACAGCTGTGACCTGACCAAAGACAAATAGAGTGAGCGCCTAACAGAGGCGCTAGAAAGCAGGGGACAAGTCCGTTTAAGGAAACCAAGAAGCTTGTTTGCTTTCGCAGTCATAGTGTGGATGTGTGAGTACCAAGAGAGCGTACTAGTTATGATGACGCCAAGATCTTTTTCTTCTCAAACGCGTGTCAGGGCTGTGCCATCAAGGGTGTAGTCAAAAGCAATCGGAGTCTTTTTCCTAGTCACAGTTAGTACTTTACATTTAGACGTATTAAATCTAACATTATTGCGCTGCGACCAGACGTGCATATTAGATCAGAAATCAACTAGATCAGAAATTTTGGTCTCTTTCACACCAACAAAATATGTCTGTTAGCCCTTTAAGGATTTTTTTACAAACTGAAATGACAGATTTCGTTATACTTTACCTTGTGAAAACCCGAACTGAAGCCTGAAAAAGGTATCCCCTCTCAGACAGAGCCTACTCGTACAGGCCATTTTGGGAGAAGTGCTACGGGAGAAATTTATCTATTTCAGATCTACATCAAATATGCTTCGATGAAGAAGAATGAACGCTCTATGATAACCACCTTGCATTGGCTGTTCTGGAGAATTTGGAAGGAATTCTGCTATAGTTTGTTGTCATGTCACCCCAAACGATACTTGCATATTTTAGCACGGCGATGACCGTTGTCGTGCCAAAAAAATTTTTGTATCAGCACGAGAGCAGAACTGATTGATCCTCTTTAAGATACCTAGCCCCCTTCGCAACTATACGTTGTAGTTGGTCAATATGATGATGCCAGGTCGATACTGTTGTTTAGAAAAGAAAGCGGAAAGATGACGTGATATTAACTTGTATCTACGTGAGTAAAAGAAACTTCATGACAGTCAAATCCACAAGAAAAAAGGATATCCCGCTAAGTCTTGACATAAGAAGTAGCGACGGCTCTTTTTTTCGTTAGATTAAAAGCAATATATAAAATACCTACTGCAGGTGTCGTCATGATCGACGAGTCTTTATAATTAAGAAATGGTAAACGTGCAGTGTGCAACCATGGAGTAAAAACTTTGAGGGAAAACTATAGCCTTCAACTATAAACACCAACTAAAAAGACTCTAAAAAATAAGCTAAAACTAAATAAATGAAATAATTATCAAGCTTATTTATGTGACAATTTTTGAAATAACCGTAAGGTAGAAATGAGCAAATTGGACTGTACTTCCTTTAGAATAACAGGTAACACTAATTTTAAAAAGAAATTAACTAGCTTTGTATCGAAATCTGTCTGGGGAAATCCAGCTAGGAAAGTCAACTGAAATTCGCCGACACACAGCCGGCGCTGAAGCTGTTGTTTTTCTACTGTTCCCTGAACGACTGTTATGAATGAACACTGAGGGACAAAATAATACACACAGAAGTTATTTTTTGAATAAGTTATTTGAAAACCCAAATTTTTCTGTACTCAAATGAAATTCACTTATTCCAGCTTTATGTGCCCGTTTATCATGCATTTATTAAAACTCAACTAAAATTTTTAATCGATGCGATGAAAACTACATAACAAAGCTGTCTCGAATTTGAGCGTGTTTCCTAAAATATTTGCTTGAATTTAGTATCAGCTTGACCAAAAAGTCAATAACACAATGCTAATTGATAAATTTACATTTCAAACAGACTTTCTCTTCTATAAAAAACACACAAAATGTACGCTCGCTCGATTTTCCTTCAGCCGATTCTAGCCGCGAGGAAAACAGTGATTAATTCTTGCAGAAAATGTTTTCCTTCAAAACGACAGCTTAGTATTTTCTTCAACTTCCACTTTTCATCTGCGCATTTCATCGGTGTATTTTACCGTCAGGAAAGGAGATTTGTTGAATTTGCCTAAATTTTACCGCGCTAACTCAGTTTCTTGGCGTGCACCCACGGGCAAATGGTAGTGGCTAACTGACCAATCAGAGCGCGCGATTTACTTTTGTTATGTTATAAGCTGGAAATACTCCTGACATCTCATTTATCTGTTCCCTTTAGATCTCATTTCAAAATAAATGTATAACCTTTCATTCCAACGACTAAAACAGATATATTATAATCTATCCTAATATTTCTTATGGCATATTAGCTTGAGGAAGTATTTGCAAAACACATACAAAAAATTTAAGTGAAAGCAAACCATATTGTAAGATTAATATTGTTTGCCACAGCATTTGGTAGTGAATCAAAGAAGGCGATAACACTTATCGTCTACAAGTCTCAAAATTCTTGCATTCATGCCATAAAGACCGTCTGCCTGAAGTATTCGACAACATGTTTCAGTATCGGCTAGTAATTAATACAACATTGCAACAATACGAGATATAAACGCTGATCTTTATAAGCGAGCGTACGAACCAGTATATAGGCAAAGAATCAGTCTCCTTCACTGGCTTCCGATATTTGGAAAGACCTTCCAACTTCTATTAAAAAACTCAAGTGTGTCTGTATTTCCGAAGAAAAGTATACGTTATCTACTATCAAAGCAACAAATGAAGTAAATTTTCTTCATGGTGATCACGCAACATGTGTAAATAAATTCTTCCTTGTTTGTTTTTTTCGCCTTGTATTTCCTTCGATCATGTACCTGCTACCTAGAACCTAAATAGTTCAGGGAGCTAACAAGAAAATCAACTGGTTCATTTAGCGTCCTAGCTTGCACGATATTTTCACTAAATTTAATCAATCTTTTCTTTGTCGTGATGTTCCTCTACAATATTGTAATATCAACCCAGTTTACATTGCTAAAAGCATATATATTAACTAGTAATAGTTGACATTACAGCTGCCCCCTCTCTGTATATTGTCGGTCAATAGTATTCTTGATCATTGTGTAGCTCTTTGAAATATATACCGATTCATAATGAAGATTTTCACACATATTCCATATAATAGGTGAGGTAAATACAGGAAACGCAAGGTTCTACGCACACGGTTTCAGTTCGATTTACACAGCTTTGATCAAAACATTCGGCTCAGTTTCGAGAATAGTTTATTCAAAACCATAAGAAAAGATTTAATTAGAAGTTGAATTTTTCACTATTTCTCTTTCACTTTTTACATTCAGTAAATGTTTTATTTGCCGGAAAGTAAGCCTTAGAAATTGAAAGGACGTTTAATCAATTCACGGAAGAACATCTGAGCAGGAATAATTAAGTCAGCACAGCACCCAACGTCAATTTTCGGAAAATATCTGTTCGGAAGAAGATTTGAGAGATCTAGAATTTTCGGAACATTTGTTGTAAAATTTCTTGCTTGCCTACCTCTCCTAGCATTTTCGAACATCTAAAAAGTGGTATAATTGCCCATTTTTAAGGGATTTTTACCCTAAAAAGGTCACCAAGAATTTTGCGGGAGCCCTTTTTCTAGCTGAAATTTTCGAAAAGGTAGTTTTTATCCCTATAATTTTTGGATCACTAGACTTTCAGCTAGGAAATCCGAACAGATGAAAAATTTTTAGGGAATAAAAATATGCCTATATCTACCGTTTAAATATTAAAATACGTTCAACAATGCTGGGTGCCCCTGTTGATTTTCGGCGAATTTTTGTAATCGTCCATCGTTCTACTAGTGATAAGCTAGCCGTTGTTCACTCGTCTTGCTTGTCTGGGACTCAGTCTTATTCCGGTCAAAGAGAGAGGAAGACTGTTTTTTTTTTTAAGGTTTCCAATCAAAGATTTGTGAACTCGTGTCTGGCAAACTCTCCAAGTGTTTATATATACACGGTTATACGCACCTTATAACGTCATCTGCGCTTAACGAGTGTCTGTTGGTCCATATATTTCAAAACAACTTCTCCACAGAATGTCACTGATAACACGTAACGCAAAAGATTATCGAAGTATGATTGCACAAATCTACCTAAGCGGTCCCTTCGGGATTTTCTGTCTTTACGTCATCCTAACCCTTGCGGGCGCAAACAATAGAGACGTCATCATTACCTACCGATTCCTCGCGGCCAGCTCGCGGCCTCTGTTCAAGCAAATCGAGAATTTTTCGGGCATACTGACTTTATATTTCAGCTGTAAGTACTTTCCTTAATATACGCGCGAGTTACTAAAGTGCCTCCTCAGGATTTCGCCTTCTGGGCGAAATCCCTGCGGGGGCAATAAAGATTATTCGTCTAAGAAGTGGAAAAACAGGAAAAATGTCAAAAAAACTGCCAAGAGAGATATTAAGGAGTGTTTGGAATACACTTAGTCATCAATTCAATTATTCAAAATTGAAATTTCTGTAGTGTTTTCAGAACCGAAGGACGCAGGTGCAACTGAACGTGTGAAATATGTTACAACCATTCTGGTTAGTTTCATGATTAATCAAGGCTGCATTTCATTTTTTGGTGAAATTAAAAACAAAACAAAAAAAAAACAGAAAGGCCCCCAAATCTTAAAAAAACTCGAGGCATCGAAAGAGACAGAAGGCAAACAAAGGCTGCAGACTCACGGAGGTGAAGAAGCAGCGGTTTCACGCACCCTTAACCCATTTGATCGTGGAAATTGTTACCGGAAAACGTGTTTTGAAGCTATTCAAGCCGTTTTCTGGTCCCTGTCTGGCTGTAAAGAGCTAAAACTTGCCACAAAAGGAGATTCAGCTACATATCAAGCCATTTCAGAAGTTGATGGGACTTTTTCTATTCCTAAAGTTTTCGTCCCTTTATTCAAATATTATGAATGCAGAGAGATGAAATGAAAACTTTATTTAAGTCAATGTGTTTAGCTTTACAGCTAATGGGGGACAAATAGACTATATACAAACATGTCGTTAACAAATAACGAGACTAAATTAAACTTGACAGCTTTCAAGCATTTATTCAGTTCTAAATACGCTGCTTCACACTTTGTTAACTGGTGAATTACAAAGAGGAAGGGTTTTTGTTGTAAAGCAATGAATATGTTTTAACAACCACAACATGTACTCCATATATACTCAACTTATTTTTGACCCTCATAATCTTTGGTAGATCTGGACTATTCCTGAAAGAACAAGAATGGCCAGTTCTAAATTGGGGGAGAGAGACACTTGTGACTGTAATCAGGCTCCTTTTAAATGACGTGGAAAATGTCTTACATTTTGATAAGACTCATATTCAAGAGTGACACTGTTGAAGAACAAAATGATAAAACTGTTTCTGCTCAAATAGCTAATATTGCTATTTTTGGATTCTGTGTACGAAAAGGAAGGAATTCCGGAGGGGCAAGTATTTTTTTTCAATAAAGGTAAAAATTGACAATATTTCGTTTTTACAGTAACTACCATCTCATAAACAAACAGAATGACCACAGCATAGGACACTGCAGGCTAAAACGACAGTCTGCAAATCATCTTGCCAATTCTCTGTCAATGGATAACAACAAGGATAAAAACTTCAACAAGAACTGACTCAGGCAATTGCAAAGTCATTAAAGCAAAAATAGAAACAAAAACAAGTGTCTCCCACTGTCCATTTCATGCAAAGTCAGGTCTAAAAAGTCAAGATTGCTTTGCATTGGGTGCATCATGCTCAATGAAGATGAAAAACAGCCAAGAAATTCAGTGACAGCGTTGACTTCTCCTGTAATGAACTTTCTCAAACTCATTAATAATTCATAAAGAAAATTCAATGGAAATTAATGTTTAATGAGTGTTTGGATATCAGATAAAAAACCGCTCATTTTTGCATCCCGTTAATTTCTCCTTCAAAAATGATTTTGTTTGAGAAGAAATATCAAACATTCGACACAGTGTTTCATCACCAGATGAAACACCTCGAAGTTCGTCAAAAATACTCCGCTGCGCGTCGTATTTTCAACTCTCTTCTCGGTGTTTCATCTGGTGATGAAACACTGCATCTCATGTTTGATATATTACATGAACTCCTGACTAAGGAACTATTTGTCTCCGAGAAAGAGGTTTTGTCTGATCTAGCTAAGTTGGCCACAAATAAAGAAATAAGACCAAACGGCATCTCGAACAAGCTACTCAAAGAATTCGCCCCTTAGTTTACCCCTTTATAATATGCTCGGGAAGGTCACTCAACTACACAAACACTGATTTATTTACTCCACGCGATACACGAGATAGTTGAAACAGGAAACTGCTCTGCTCGCACATTTTTTGCCGACTTCTCAAAAGAGTATAATCGATCACAAAATTCTCCTTCAACAACTATGTTTCTTGAATGTTGATCAGACCCTGTATGTCTGGATAAGAGCCTTTCTGACCAACCGAACCCAAGCGATGCGAGTCAGTAGTTCCCTGTCTCCATGGCGCCACACCTATGGTGGTATCCCACAGGGAATTAAACTTGGAATTGCGCTTTTTGCTATAATGATTAATAGACTACTTGGTGACCTTTTCGTAATTCCGTGGTGTAGAGCCATAAACTTGCGAGTCTCCCTAGTCGTAAAGGTTAAAGGACCCAGCCGGCATAAAATGACATGCTCATGTTAGGAAAATTTTTCTCTTAATCCTTTCCTATACTATGTCATGACTCGGCAACTAAGAACATTTCTGTTGTGCTTTCAGTTTCAGTTAGCATTCAAGGACGTTTAAGTCCATGCCCAGCGTCAAACTTAAGTGAGATTTTTACTGATCTCGACTTTACTATTACGTACTATTAATTCATTAATAGGTATTACAATTTACGAAAACTGTCACCACAACTTCTGAGAGTTGTAAGTCAGTTTGCTTTTTCCAATTTGAGTAGTCTGAGTCTCTCTAAAGAAATAGTTACCGTAACGAAAAAAAAAAAAAAAGAAAAAAAGAAAAAGGAAAGGCCAAAAGGTAAGGTGCAAATGGGACCTGGAATCCCATGCAGGGCACCTCCCAACTAGATCATCTGATGCACAACTTGAGCCACGAACCCACGAACCACTTAACTTGTGGAAAAGCCACCGGTCTTATGAGAGCTTAGCGCTACAATTCACTAAATGCATTCTTTGTAGAGCTGAGTTCGATTTATTTAAACTGTTTTCTTCACCTTAATTTTGATATTCTTATTTCATTTATCTAAGGGTTTTTACCCGCCATTTATATGGTTCAGAATTCTTTGCTTTTTTGGCTGGGTTTCCCGGCTTTTCTTGCGACGTTTTTTTCTTCTTCTTTAGTGCCCTGACTCTTCTGACTTGTGTTTCCTCTGAAATCAATCTTCATATTACCATATATGCAGTCAGTTAGGTGTCCCAGCTATAAGTTTGTTGATTTCCTTCCAAGTGTAGCTTTGACAGTTGTAATATGAAATTATTCACTCAAAATGAATTATTTCATACATACTTCACATCAAGAGATTTCCTGTCACGTACCTAGTATCAATTTCTTTTGTTTCCTCTTCCATTTTAACTTCCTTGAGGAAAAATTCAGATACCTTAAATCATTCATTCAAAATATTTCCCCAATTCTGACTGGCTAAAAGCACACGCATAATTCACCATAACCAGTTACTGATGACCTAATTTGGACGAATTTTGTGTTTAACGAAGAAATGACGTCAAAAATGCAGCCCGCTACAGATTAATGCACTGTTACCGGGAAGACCATGGGCTCCTGCCTGGGGACGAGGTTGAGTTGTTTTGGTCGTGAAAAACAAGATGGGGGACATTTCACTCGTTTCAAGAGTAAGATTACAGCTGGGCGAAATAATAGCTAAAAACATGGCAAAAACAGCAAGAAGACAACTCGGAGGGCGACATCTGCTATTAGGAGAATATTTGCGGAGCTGGACAAGCCTAAACGCACACTACCGAAGATGAACTTGACATCGATGCAGGTGAGTATGTTTTAGCTATGTTTTTAAACTAGGAATTATTTTGAATGAATAATAAAGCAATTAATGAATTCGGCTTTCGTAGTATATGAAGAATTAAGCAGATCGAGGAGGTTGTTATCGGCCGAGGTGGATAACAGTGACCCCTACATTATTATAAGGCAGGAGATCAAGAAAGCTCTGTTGAGCTTTTAGACGATCTCCGCTTTAGTCTAAATTGATGTAAAGAACAGAACAGTAGGCGGACTTCCTGTTTTAAGGGAAAGATATGAACTATTTAGCTATGACAACTATTTCTTAATCATATACTCTTCGACGTTGTTCTTAAACTTATTATACGAACTTAATGTTTCTTATATTTGAGGCAAGGTTGTTCCATATAACTGCTCCCTTAAAACTTATAGATTAATATTTCACCATAATGATCTGAATTAGGCCTAGGTGAGAGAAAAATTGCAGGTGAACTTTGACGCGGGCCAAGACCCGCCGACAGTGTGACTCTACACCCGGGAACTTGAATAAGACGAGTGTAAGAGAAAAGTCCAGAAGTGTTAATATGGAAATAGGCTGAGTTTTTCCCAGTTATTCGATGACATTTCGCTTATGTTAAACGTGAGAAGGTTATGCGTGGTTGTGGATAGTCTTATTAGTGCCGCGAAAGTGTGTGATTGTGTGATTTCCGCCTGGTGTTGACAGGTATGTGATCGCGTGGTTGAACTGCGGTTTCGCCAAAATATTCTGTGCCAGCCATTAATATTGTTTAGTCGGTGTTTGTCTTAGCTGATTGTACCTTGGAAAAGCAACTCTCGACTCAGGAAAATTGGATCTAGGTCTAGTTTCAGCGGGCTCTAACGGTATTGCACCATAGGCCGGTTTTTGCAGATAAGAAGGTGATAATTTGTGCACTGTATCATTCAGTTTGTTGTCTATTCCATGCGGACCGCGAAAAAAGTAGAGTTTTGCTAACTATTTAAGTTGTTATGTAAGCCTTAACCAGGCACTCTTTCGCTGCAGTTCACTCAACTTAAAAATTTCTAGACTGAAATGACACCGGTTTGAAACTTCGCGAAGCCAGTTTCCCGAATAAATGTCCTCAAATTTGCGTCATTTTAAATTTGGACTCGTTGGAATGCTTCTAGGGACCATTAACTTACTGCGCGGCGTCAGATAAAGGCTTTTAATCGGCCTTTTTGTTGTTTTAAATTGCCGAGTAGTAGAATGAGTTGATATTTTTGCTAACCCGGTTTTCAAAAATCCAGGTATATTTATTAGACTGTATTTATATTTAAAAAGCGTCAGCCCCCAAAAGTGGTCGTGGTCGTTTACTAGAGGTTCCAACTGTAACGCTTTGACTGAGAAAATTTTGGTGTTTTGGATAATTTTAAAATGGTCGCTTATGGGAGGTTGTAGCAAAGGGAGGTTCTACTGTAGATAAATTGAAGAGCCTTTGAATTAGATATGTATTTATTAAATCTTCAAAATGTTTTGTTGCTCCATACCTTCATTTTGTCAACCTTAAGAACAAACCCCTCCACAGCTTTTGGCATCTCGTTGTACTGCTTGATAAACCATATGTTTGCAAACAGAGTTGCCCCTGGACTGCTTGGTAATTGAGCCGAGGATCCAAAAACAACCTAACCATCCGGGGGGGTGGGGGGTACTTGGGTTAATTTTTGTTGGGTATGTGCCGCTGGCCTCTCAGATCACCTACCGCATTATAGTCTATTCTGTGGCCAATTATAGAACCCATCTTAGACACTAATGGGAAAATATGTAATTTTCGTGATCCCAACTTAGTCACTTTCTAATTTTACGAACTTACCCAATTTTAAGGTTGAATGAAGAACACTTTACTTTTCATCTACAGTACAAACATTCTGGTACGTTTGCTAACCGTAAATATGAAGAACTTTCTTACCCCCCAAAATCCGAAAATGTGCGACCCCATTATAGTCAGTCCAGTCGTGAAAATGCGACCCCATCCAGCGGCACATCCCCATTAGCCTCTTATAAGGAAGTACTCCCCCCCTCCCGGGCTAACCATTTAACCATTTATTCAGATAACGAGAGGATGAGTGGTGCGAGTAATTACAGCTGAATGTATCACATCAAACGAAGGTATCACCTTAATAATATTTGCACCTTACACCTATCCCGTAGTCAATGACCTTTGGGGCGCCACAGACGTTGTAACCCTCTCCCTCCGGTATGCTGGCCGGGTATGGGACTCTGTAAAGTGCGGATCCGGACGGCGGATCCGGACGGCGGATGCGGACGGCGGACGGCGGACGGCGGACGGCGGACGGCGGACGGCGGACAATAATAATTTTAAAAAATAAAAATAAATAAAATAGACGTAAATAATAAATAATGAGAAAAAAAAAGACTGAATAATGAGAAAAAGATGTAAATTTTTGTAAACTTTAGAGAAATAAGAAATATTCACTAGCAACCCGGAGTGCTCTTGTGTGTATCAACTGTTGGTGTTTCAAAAATCATTTTCTTTCTTCTATCCCTTCTTTAAACCTCTTCAAATTCCATTTAAATTCAGCTATCTATTTATTTTAGTTATTCTTTAGAGGAATGACTTAAAGGGGCTATGTCGCGAGGTTTCGCCTAATTTTAGTAACTTTAATTTACACTTTTATCTGTCAAAATTCTTTTGTCCACTGATACGAAAGGAACCAGGACTCGAAACGGAACCAGTGGCCACGTACACAAGAGCTATTGCTTTATTTTTATTTAAGTCCAACAATTTCATCGCTCTTTTCTCAAGCGAAACAAAATCAAAAAAATGTTAGGTTTGTCTGTGGCGGTAAAGAAGTACAAAGCGAAGACTCTGGTACCATGTTAATATGCTGCAGCGTACTATATTTAGTCAACAGAGGAGAAGAACCTTCGTCCAACAAACAAACAAAACTTTATTAAGACGTATCCATGTTCAACAGATTTCTATCGCTACTCGTACATATTGAGATATTTAGCCGTCCGTTTTCAGTAAGAAATAAGCGTTGACAGGCCAAACACGACTCATAAGCTCGTGATAATGTGAAACGTGACCTTGAGAGTCTGCTTGAACAGTGGTTCTCTTTCTTTTTTCTCTCGCGCGAAGGTTACTAGCACTACACAGTGCAAGACGTGTAGCATTCTAAACTTTGACTGAGTAAATCTTGTTTTTGCCGCACTAAGTCTTATATTTAGAGGTCATGAAGGGCCCAGAGTCATACTGACATGGCAGGAAATAATCACATTCACGGACAAAGAAACTTGCATGCATGCATGTAGTTATTCAGATACAGCCATTTCGGAGAAAACCAAAAAAACTAAAATCTTTATTCAGCCGTAATAAACAGAGGTCAAAGGATATAAAACACTTAACAACTGCATCTGAAATCAAATCCTGTCAGGGACACCTAGTACAGAAGCATAAACCACAGGAAATGATTACTCAGTATGCATGTAACAGACCTGCTTCATGACCTCTAAATATAAGACTTAGTGCGGCAAAAACAAGATTTACTCAGTCAAAGTTTAGAATGCTACACGTCTTGCACTGTGTAGTGCTAGTAACCTTCGCGCGAGAGAAAAAAGAAAGAGAACCACTGTTCAAGCAGACTCTCAAGGTCACGTTTCACATTATCACGAGCTTATGAGTCGTGTTTGGCCTGTCAACGCTTATTTCTGTTTGACTCCTCTCCGAAGATTTCCGACAGTGATTCCGACAGTGATTGGAGAATGTCTCGACTAATAATGATTTTCTCTTTTTTTTTTTTTATTTCTCGCTTTTCTTATGTTTTCTTATTCATTTATCTCGTTTATTTATTTTATACGTCTATTTTATTTTATTTTATTTTTATTTTTTATTTTATTTCTATTATTTTATTTTTTTTTATTATTGTCCGCCGTCCGCCGTCTTATTCATTTATCTCGTTTATTTATTTTATACGTCTATTTTGTTTTATTTTATTTTTATTTTTTTATTTTTTTATTATTGTCCGCCGTCCGCCGTCCGCCGTCCGCCATCCGCCGTCCGCCATCCGCCGTCCGCCATCCGCCATCCGCCGTCCTTATCCGCCGTCCGGATCCGCACTTTACAGAGTCCCGCCGGGTATGCTGGTATGGGTTGAGAAATGGTTGTCATTTCATGTGACGTATCATGGGCAAATAAAGCCTGGCGGAGCCCAACCCTCTCCAAGCCTGGTTTGGGTTCGAAGTTTCCTTCTTCTAGATGAGCTTCTAGATGATCTGCCCGAACCTGTTATCCCGCAGGTAACTCGGTCCCTCAAGCGAACTTGGCCTGCAGTCGGTAAAACTCTCTACAGTTACCGCCCTCCGGGTGGACTTCCCATGGGGACAGCCTCGGACTCGCCGCAAGAGGAGTTGCTCACATATGCCGGTGCATTGAGCTTGACATAAGGGAGCTTTTAATGTCGTTAAACTCTAAACGATCCTGATCGGATGTGAACATTGGGTCGAAATACATCATCCGCTTTTCCTTAGCCTGAGTATCAGGCCTTCCTACGGGGCTAGGGGAGAGGAGATTTTAGATGGGGGAGGGGGGAGGGGGAGAAGAGAAAGGAAGGCCTGACACAAAACCATTCAGCAAATCGTGTGACACATCCAAAATCTGGATGTGGCAGTGATTGGATAACACACAATACCCCCTGACGTCACCGACCGCAAGAGCGATCGGCAAGGAGACGGTCATTGAAATTTTTCATAGATGTTTTGATTTCATGTTACCGGTATGTGATGCTTTTACAGACAGAGACGCACAGAGGAATTCAAAAAGGCTCTAGAGGGCGCTCTCAAGTTCTTTCCTGGAATAAAAATAAAACCCGAGCAAGAATTGTGTTTTCAAGGCCTCGTAGTTTAAAGGAAACATGTACTCGAAGTAAGGAAAAGCCTCATATACCATCTTCTATGTCCAAGTATTGGTTTCACAAGACCGGGACAAAGAAGACGATATCACTGTTTCAGATATCTAAGTTCAGATTTACAACATCCTGCCGTTAAAAGGGTATTGTTACTGTAAATGAAAATAGAGCGAGGTAGCCATGTATTGAGATAGCCGACAGCACCAATGCTTTTAAAAAGCTTGACTTTGCTTGTTGCGGTTACGATAACGTACGTGATTGGAATTCGTTCGCTTCCTCTTCCAAAATCTTCTCACTTTTGAAATGTCTTAAGCTCAAGCGGGCGCCATCATATTTCGCCAACGGGATTGACCTTTGCTGTAGGCTCTCACTTGTTTTGAACTTGTAACAGCTTTCACGAGCTCTCTGTGAAGTGGTGGAATCTGCTGCCGCTTGATAATTTCTAGGCATAGGTGTGTCACTATCGAACTTCCTATATATTCTTACAGCTCCTTTCAACCACCCGAGAATACGAGGGATAACACCAGCTTTTTAGCTGCCAGACAAGCGCCTGATTTAACTCTGTAAACAAAAGCAATTTACAATTTTCCGGGCACACGTTTGTTTACAAACAGAGCGTTGGCGATCTTACACTAGCACAATTCCTAAACCCTGTTATAATTCCTCATAAACGGCAGGTTTTACATTACAAGTATTCGAAAACTCCTCATTGGAGGTTTCAGAAAAAAGCGAAATCGTAGCAACACAGGCACCGGAGCTCGGCCCGACCGTTAAGTTAGATTTATTTTAGGCGAGCTTTTTGACACGTGAAGCTGACAACCCAATGACCGGAAGTGATTTTGATTGGATGGTATCGAATCATGCTGTGTGAGGGTGGAAGGCTCCAGTAAAAGCATGATCTGTGTCAGGCGTTTCTTTCCTTCACCTCTCTTCCTTTTTCGCTTCCATTTTTCCCCTTTTCCCCAGAAACGCCTGATACTCAGGCTACTTTTCCTTGATGTCCACTGCCTGTGTATGAAATAAGTAAATACTTTTAAATACAACAAATGTGACTGTTGTTAAGTTTATAGAACTGTGTTTTGGTTTTCCCCTACCCTTTTGAAGAATATACTGGATTTAATTACAAACTGCTGACGCAACTTTTAAAAATGCTGATGGTCACCTATGACAATTTCCTTTGTTTACGGGAAACAAAAGAAGGCCGCTTTGTTCTAGAGCACTAGAGACCTCTTAGGCAACAATAGCCTGCGTAGCAGGCGTTTCCAGTCGAGTTATAACGCGAAAGTTAGAGCGGGAGCAAAAAAGATGCCGTCATTCCCTTTTATTTTTAGCTCTCGTCTCAACTTTCTCGACGAACTCGCGCTGAAACGCTTGCTGCGCAGGCTAAGGTAAAAATGACAGTACGTGCGTTATCTACTGTCACGTTCGTGTACATAGCATTCCTTTTAGCAATACTGACACACGTTCCTCAACACCGGATATCATTATCTTTCATTGCGTACTTCGCAATTCTATAAAAAGATCGCTTTCTGTTGTAAATTCTTCTTTGTTTAGCTGTCAAGTCTGTCATTATAGTTAAAGCGGAACTTAAGACACTTGTATATTCGAAGTTCTACAGCACATTATTTAATGGAGAGTTACGAACTTTTTTGCAGCAAATTACAGCAGTTTTTCTGTGGTTTGTCCAAGCTCACGAAGTCAGCCGCCAGTGGAAGTTAAGCTTCACTTAGTTAAGCTATATCTCAGTTGAATATTTTAATATCTTTTCACGCTCCTGCTCGCCACGATTTCAGTAAACTCAGCTCATTGCAGACAGTAATTAGTCTTCGTTTCGATCAGTGCCGTATTTGTGCAGTTTTACCAAATTGCGACTATAAAGACAGTTATTTGGCATTAAAATTGTAATACTGGTAACAATGCCGAGGGCGCGTGAAAAACTGACAAAACTACTAACCTTGGCTCTTTCACAGGGCAAGGGTCTCTTACGTCCTTTCAGCGCCCAGACGTCGAATGGCGTTTTCCAATCATAGTCCACATCATAATCATAGTCCACACAACATACGCTATTTCAGTAAATCAGAGGCCGCAATAGCCAAAATCTTGAACGGCACTCACAGTGTTGAAAGTGCGACTCACTATTCCCCCAGCCTTTGCGTTATTTATCGTCAAAACAGACAAAACAATGTTCAGCATTTTGTTTGCCCATATCATTGTCTTAAAAAAACCTAGCCATATATTTCTCTCTAACATCCGTGGTATCGAAGATACAACATTGCGTTTCCCTGTTGGCCATAAAAACAAAGAAAGTGAATGGCATCGAGCATCCATCGAAGAAGCCTTCAAGCAACCGGAAGTGAACGTCATCAATCGGCGAAGCATGAAAAGATTCCAGTATAATGACCGTCACGAAATTGTTTGAAATTGGTCATTTACATAAAAATGTAGAATTTAACAAATTCAGCATGAAGCAGGTTTGAAAACAGAAAGAAAAAAGCAAGTCTCATGTTGACGTTAAAGCAGAATATCATTAGAAACAAATACCAAAATAAGTAAAAGCATCAGGGAAATAATGCATTGGAAACTGCCCCCACCCCCTTTACAAAAGATTCATCTAGTTCCCAAAACGTTCTGGCGGAAAGTCGGCAGATTTTGTTTGCACTATTCCTATCACATACAACATACAACTACGCCGTTTGGACTGAGCAAACAAAAACTATTGTCGACGGCAGAACAGATAAGCTCGAACGCATAGCATTCTCGGTAGTATGCCATTATACCACAGGTAGCCTAAGCTCGAAATATGAGCATCGGCTGTTGCGTAACATTCGAAATATAAGGATTTGTATGGGAAAAAAACCTATCGTTTCTGTAAATTACGAAAATGAAAGGATTTCAATAAAAAAAAACAGCTTACCTTACTTAAAATGTGTGTCTCTCCTATGTGGTCCACGGGCCGATTTATGGCCGATTTATGGGTTTTTATTTAAACGGTAAACCGTTAACCGTAACTGTCACTGTTACTGTCGCTACTCGTTACTATTACTGTCACTTTTACTGTTACTATTACAGTTACTGTTACTGTTGCTATCACAACCACTGTTACTGTCATTTAAACTGTCGCTAGTAGCCATCAACAATCCTATTCAGGGCTACACTCACCCGGACTATCATATTTCACCGTACTTAAGAAAAAAATGATTATCATTCACTATAACAGCAAATAAAACCGAATTTATGACTACTTTCCTGGCTTCTATGTGATCACCGACAGTTACTTTTTATACTTAGTTAAAAGAGTTCTTACTTAACTGGCTTTAACTTTTAATTAGATAGCACGCAAGGCTAAAATTTAATATATTTTGCCTCTCACTTTTCCAGTCAACCAATTCATCAGAATTCATCCCACCCTTCCCTAGACAGCGAGCAGTCTCTCAGGATGGTCACCAGAGCAAGGAAATCGAGCAAAGCGAGCGAAAAAAAAAAAGAGAAGCCTTCAACTCGATTGACTGAAGAGGGACTGCTCGCAGTCGAATCCTTCCCCTTCCCTTTCGAACGCCTGCCACGTATGCTATCCCATCCAGCACTCAAGCACTAATGTTGTTTCTGTTACTTTCCCAAATGACTAAGCTTTATTCTAATTCTTTTTATAGGTAGAACAGCGATAGAAAAGGAAACTGAAATTAAAAGGTGGGAAGCAAAAAGAAAGCAATCCGCAATGATTTCTTTATCCGAGTGCAACGCTTGGTTTGCTGTATTCCTTATCGAGTCAGTTGCTATAGTAACAGTGAACCTCCTATCAATCATCCTTTTTATGAAGAACAGTAATCTTCGCACTCGTGGTATGTACTTGGTTATAAACCTAACAGTAGCTGATATACTTGTTGGAGGATTCTCAATGATTGGTCTACTCCTGTTCTTAGGCACCGGATGCGACAGTGAGACAAACACAAGATCAACCTCTGGAATGTACATTACACCAGTTTTTGTTTTCTATTGGTTTCCAATGACTTCCCTCACGAACATTGCAGTAATTTCTTTAGACAGGTTACATGCGACATTTCTTCTATTCAAACATCGAGTTATCCAAACATGGGTCTACTGGGTAACAGCTGTTTGTGTCTGGGTTTCAGCTGCGATGGTATCAACTCTTATTGTGACATGGCGAGTTAACCTCCTTGGGAAAGAATGGACCCATTTTTTGTTTTTATGGCAATCATACTGTTGTTTGTGTCTATTTGTTATCTGTGTTGCATACGCCTCCATTATCGTTAAATTTCTTTGTGGGACGCATCCTCAGCAACAAGGTGCAGCTAACAGACAAAAAAAAACTGACTGTGACACTTTTCATAATGACGATTGTATCGTTATTGATATGGCTACCATTTGCTATAGGATCTTTCGTCTATCTTACATCTAATAGTATTTACTCCCTTTATTACTTAAAAAACTTAAACGCGCAGTATGCTTTACTGGTTTTTTCTTATGCAAACTCGCTGGTTAATCCCTTCATTTACACAATCAGAATGCCAGAGTTCAGAAAAGCTCTTCTGATATTATTTAAACTTCGGCAAAAACAAGATGCTGCTATGATTCGTCTTCAAGCCCATTAGTGTACCTTGGCACCCCATGTAAGGAAATCCGGATTCTAGAATCCGGAAAGATTTTGCTTGTGAAATCCGAAATCCAGGGCTTGGAATCCTGAATTCAGGTCAAGGAATCTGGAATTCCACAAACGATTTGAATCAGGAATCAAGTACCTCGAAACCAGAATCCAAGAGTGGCTGTTTTCTATTGCCTTTGATGGGACGAACTTTAAATTACACTATTTATTGTAACCTCAAGATGATTTCAAACCATATCAGCGACCTTATTACTCTAAAGGCTACTTATAATAAAAGGCATAGCTTCACTACTAAGTTTGGAGTCGATAAAATTATAAATATCGTTTTGATACCCACTTAATAGCATGTTTTTCGGCCTTGTTTTGTTTTCATTTACTAAAGATATGCTTTTGCAATACTGTGAAGTGTTACTGCCATGTAAATACAACAAGTTATCACATACTTCAGCGCAAGAAAGATCATCGTGGCAACTGCAGAAGTTGAGTCTCGGTTGATCTTCTTTACGGTTTACGTTAATTCTTTATCTCACTTTCTTACTTGCAACCGATTACAAGATCCTGGAAATCGAACCGTTTTGTTGTTGGAAGATCAACGTTAAGCAACAAAATATGGGCTGCTCCGAGCCAATCGAATTCGAGCATTTTGTTATTGACGCAGTTTTCATATGAAAATATTTAAACAGGGTAACCATGGAGGGTTCGCGCTCTTTTCTGCTTGAGGGAAATGTTGAAAGAATTAAGTAGGAACAAAAGTGGCGTGTTTTACGATATGGAATTGCTTTCCTAATAACGTTTGGGGCCTGGGCCTTGATCAGTAGAATTACATGCAGGTTAGAGTCGGTGCAACGTTTGTATACGCCACGAATAACAAATTAAAACTTTGCAGTGCGCGCGCGGCCAAGGGAACGGAAGTGATGATGATTGGTGCCAAGTTGAAAAGTTCCCAGTTTAGAACCAAAGTGGTTCAATCCTACCTTGAAAACAGGAAACAACAATGCTTGATCAATAATGATTTCCCTGCGTCGGATAATATCATTAGCGGAGTCCCGCAAGGGTCTAGACAGGAACGGTTACTATTTTTGTTATGTGGAAATGATCTCCCAAACTGTCAAAGGAAGCTTGTTTATCAGTTCGGGAGTATGCCAGTTTGGGAAGAAGCGATGACGTCATGATTCCATTGTTCTGCTAAAAACACGCAAAAATAGGAAAAAATAATCGCAAGAAACAAGGGAGCTTTTTCAAAGCCTTTTCCAGGTCTCCTCGTTTAATATCCGGGACTTCCGAGCTAGCAGTACCGATGAAGAAGCCTTCTCCTTGCTTTTTGAATGTCAAGGGAAGTTTCCTGCCACATTTCGGTAGTTAAAAGCGACAGTTTTCAAATGGCCTTCGACGCCGCCGCCGCCATCTTGACGGGTATCGAATGTAAGTACATGACTTTATGTTTAGTTTTCAGTATCTTGCCGAATTTTTACGAAATCAAGACTAATTTTCCTCAAAACTACAACGTTTAAAGTGTGTTCAGGCAAAGTTTCGTCGATGGCAACAACCTAGTAAAAATGGCAACCACACATTGAAAATTGCCAACGGACAGGAAGGGTTACTGATATTGATGAATGATGGTTATTCCTTAGTCTGTCTATGTAGTTTTAGTTATAATCGATCAGGTCTGTTTTTGGTCGTGTTCACCGGCAATGTATGCGACTCTCATCAAAAAACCACTTTATTGATCCAGATCATGTGTGTGGAATGAGTTTTAAAGCAGTGTGAGTAGGTTCTTATATTGATTTCTTTTATTTTGATCAGGATTTCCGTCAAAAATGTAGACAAACATCTGGAGATATTACAAACATGTTGTCGCGCTTGTGCCAAAAAGCTGGGAAAGGGAACGAGAAAGACAAAATGCTAAATATCTTCAGAAGGACATATTTGTGCTCTGAGGGCAAAATATTGCTTTAGGTTCGCCTTATGTTCCTCTGTAATGAAAAATTTAATGTCCAAATTCAACCCTACCTCAATAAAATTAAATATGTTTTTTTTGTGTCTTTGTAGCGTGGTCACAGGTTTACCCGCCACAAAAGCCCCTCCTTTGACCTTTTCAAAAATGGATAAGAGATAAACAGGTTGGAGGGGGGCGCTTATATACCTTGTGAGTGGAAGCTCACACTCAATGACCATTCAACCATAGAAGAGACTGTGGCCCTTATTCAAGGGGCTTTAAAGGAGATAGATGAGAAAGGAGTCATGGAAGTGGAGGCTTGTGAAGATTTTCTCTACATAATGTTCAATCCCTTGCGTCAAATATTGTTTATACTTTACAGATGCCAAATACATAATATGTTCAGTCCCTGTGCTGTGCAAAAGGTCAATCTGAAACATGAAAAATGCCACACTCTCCCCCATCAATCCCTGTGCATGAGCAATAAGCCCACATTTGATGTCATAATATCGAATATGTGTATTTAGTCGCTCGTCTCCTCTCCCTTGTCCGCCATTTTGTATGTTTTGAAAATGACCATCGCCATGGTGATCATGTTATGGTTGGTGACGTAGACCACTGTTTTCGCTTCTTCCAAAACTGGCATACTTATTAATTTTTATTGCCCTCTGACCATCAGACGGCGTTTGTGAAATGTTTATTGTGATTTAAACGATATACTTACGAAAGGCTCGAAGCCAATAAAACCGTCGAAAACAAAGTGCATGTTTATATATATTGGATCATCCGGGTAAAAAAAATAGGCAGAACAAAAAACTTACCACCCCTTATCACTTTTTTCTTATTGTGCGCTCCTAAATCCATGCAGTTGTAAGTACAGTGGTGCAATTATGCTCCTGGTTACGCGTGTCTTTGAATTTTCGCACATTAGACAACGAGTTAGCCCATAGGCGTTGCCGTATTTACAAATTAAATTCAGTTGTTGAAACAGTTGGTTGATTTGTGCAATTTTCAGCTCTTTGTAAGCAAGAAGGAAGGAATTAAGTATCAGAAAAAGAGAGAGATCTCACCTTGAATTAGTAGCCATCGATGACCGCGAAATTTCTGATTGGCCTTAACGTTAATGAGCCTGAAGAAAAGAAGTTAAAAATGAAGAACAGTTGGAATGTTGTGAGTTTTTGAAAGTTATTTTCAAGACGGTTCTATCATATCTTTTAAGTTTAGTTTTTGTTTCATTAAGTCTTGTTTTGTCCACGCACTGTTTTCCTGTTTTGATCTTTTGTTTTTACTTGTATTTGAATTCATGCTTAGCTCGCGAATTCACTTATAGCCATATTAGGAATGTTATTCCCTTGGCATTGTCAGAAGTTAGTTTTTTATAGGTGGTCGTGTTTGTGGTGTTAGAGCTGACCTTCGTTCTTTGGTACTTATCAGTTGCGGCTGTGCGTAGGCTAATCTATTCCCTAACAATAGCAACGGCCTGTTGCAATGTTGGCGATAAGATATACAATAGAAACTCTTCCGGTCAGCAGCGCTAGCTAACCCAAACATGTACAGCTTTGGCTGTTAAAACCGCTACTATACTTGAACTATAGTAAGAGAAGTAGAGAAAAGAGGAGAAGTAGAGTAAGTAGAAGTTGTAAGAAGACTATAAGAAGAGTAAAGGCTAAGATGTAAATCAGATTCCTGGTACCTCATCGTGTAGCGAGCGAGCTGCTCGAACAAACCCCCACATATTTTGGTGGAGAATCCGTTATTTTGGTGGAAAACCCGTTATTTTGGTGAAGAGTCCGGAATCTATTTTGGAGGAGAACTTTCTTATTTTGCTGAGCATGGTTTGGTGAGAACAAGTGAATATATAGCACAAGATCAACCCCTGGAAAGCTGTAAGTGCTAGGAACTTTGCCATTGCAAGCAACTCTTTTCTAAGTTTAGTCATATGTAGAATAAGAGTTATATTTAAAACAAAATAATAATGCCAGGGCCTCGTTTTTAAGTAATGAATAGGCCTGTTGTTGAGTTTCCAATATTTTATGGCGACGAGACAGAAGATGTTCGTGAGTTTATTGGTAATTATAGAACTGCCGGTTGGTTAAATGGTTGGGATGAAGAAGAATTAGCGCTTGGTCTTCCCCTTTTTCTAAAAAAAAACACGCTAGCGTATGGTTTATAACTTTAACAGAGGCCGATAAAAATGAGTCGTTTCAAGTTTTGTCACCAAAATTGATTTCTTATTTTGAATCAAATGTAACTCTGTGGCAGTTGAGGCAAAAATTAGAAGAACGTCGTCACTTGTTAGGGGAGACTGTTGTCGATTACTATTACGATATTCTTTCATTCTGCTCTCGTCTTAATTTACCTAAAAGTGAATGGCTTTATTGTTTTTGTACGTGGTTTAAGGCCTGAAATACGTGAACATGTTATTTTACAACGTACAACCGCCTGATTTCGAGTCTGCATTGAACATTGGAAAACTAAAACAGTTAGTAACTCTTAGCCGTAAATCGAATAATGGTCAAGAAGACGAGAATTTTGAAGAATTAGAGTCTAACCCCTCAGAAGAGGAAATCAAACAATATGTTGGGCACCAATTTAATGTTTGGAGTACAAATGTCCAAAATAATGGAAATCGTCGTATTAATCGCAAATTTCGATCGGGCAAAGTTAATCGTTTTCGTTATGGGGGCAGCGTTTTCAGTAGAAATCCAAAATTGGGCAGTTATGGAAGTTCGAAACCCAACTTTAGAGGCCTGTATCGGGGAAACAATATGCAAAATGCTTTTCACCATCGAAAAATTGGCGCTCAGTTAAACCGTCTGGCGCCCCTATTACGTGTGGTAGTGAACCCGTGATGGAGGCGCTTGAAAATTCTACAAGTAATAACCATTCTTCCGTCGGATCTAGTTCTGATAAATGTGCTTTCAGTAACTCTGGAAATTCGGCCGAGAATATTACTAAAAAGAATGTTCAAGAGTTTAATTATGTTTTGTCTAATCCCTGTAAGCCTGTTATCTCGTCAGACTTTACATTGTTTAAACCTCAAGTTATCTCAACAAGGGTGTTCTCAAGAAAGCCAGCGTCAAAATGTCCCTAATGAAAATATTTTGTTTCTAGTTATTAAGTGTCTTTCTCAGGTCATAACAAAATTTGATAGTGTAATCGCCGGGTAGTCGCCAAATGAAAACGAAAATGCCCATTCGCCAAATGTACCTATGTCTTCCCCTAAAAGTGAAGTCATTTATGAGAAGTCTTCAAGTGAAAGTTTAACTCGAGAAGTCAATATAAAAGAAATTAAAAAAGAAGGACAGTTGGTGCCTGAGTCTAAAAATGAAGAACATTTGGAAGTAAATATCGTTGGGGCTAAAAATAATGTTGTAGTGAGTGCCGTGGTTTATCTGTGGCACGTAGCCCAGACACAAGGATGTGACTGACGTGACTGACAGGGTTTCTTTGCCTGCCACATCCTGTAAAATAGATTCTATTCATGCATTCTTTCGAGAGTGACAGTTTTGATGTACGTGTAACAACAAAAGGAAATAGTTATCGTGCACTCCTTGACACCGAAGCAGCTGTAACAGCAATTAGTTCGCAAGTTTGGGACAAGTATCTTAGTCACAAAAATTATTGTTTAGATTCCTCGTCGACCAGTTGTGTAACGACTGTAAGTGGTTCTCCTCTTAGTGTTCTTGGTAAAGTATGGCTCAATTTTGTTATTAAGTCTGATGTTGTTCGATTGCGTAAACGCTAAGATACCAACACGAGACATCATATAACCCTCTGACTCCAATTAGCTCACACAACATGATAATGCAGTTCCTTTTCTTCGGTTTAATCACATCAACAGGAACAACTTTCTACAGACATTCTTGTCTTCTTCAATCTCGGAAGTGTTTTAAAATCCCATGACCCTTTACGTTTCCAGTTCTAGACCATTACATCACTTAGCAACTATTTCAGCATGGCTGTCACGCTATTCAAAAGCAACTGTCACGGAGGTTTCTTCGTGTTTTCCTAAACTTAGAAAGTTTGCAAATCTTGAATGTTCTTAGATCTTAAATTTTTCTGCTTTCGACATTCTCCACCTTGCAACTTGCATTAGCATGTTGCAACTACATTTTCAATTGTCCCTAAAGCGGTGAGGACGAACAACTTCTCTTCCACTTCGGGTTCTCCTCGGAAGTGAGACTTCCCATTCAACTGCATCTTCTTCTTCGTCTATCAACTCCACCGTACTGTTCTGCATCTCATCATTATCATCCACATTAGAACTCTTAGGGGAACTTGTAATCGGTGGGCGATTGTCTGTTTCAGCACAGATTTCCAACTTATACAATTTGCAAGTTGTTCTTCTCAATAATCCAGACTTCACTTGAACAAAAGCCGCTCGGCATCTTCCATCACGACCAATAACGAGTTTTTGAACAACACCCATCTTCTAATTAAGACGTTTCTCTCTGTCATCAGCCACCGAGTTGGTCGAACACGCCCCCACATATTTTGGTGGAGAATCCGTTATTTTGGTGGAAAACCCGTTATTTTGGTGAAGAGTCCGGAATCTATTTTGGAGGAGAACTTTCTTATTTTGCTGAGCATGGTTTGGTGAGAACAAGTGAATAGCACAAGATCAGCCCCCGGAAAGCTGTAAGTGCTAGGAACTTTGCCATTGCAAGCAACTCTTTTCTAAGTTTAGTCATATGTAGAATAAGAGTTATATTTAAAACAAAATAATAATGCCAGGGCCTCGTTTTTAAGTAATGAATAGGCCTGTTGTTGAGTTTCCAATATTTTATGGCGACGAGACAGAAGATGTTCGTGAGTTTATTGGTAATTATAGAACTGCCGGTTGGTTAAATGGTTGGGATGAAGAAGAATTAGCGCTTGGTCTTCCCCTTTTTCTAAAAAAAAACACGCTAGCGTATGGTTTATAACTTTAACAGAGGCCGATAAAAATGAGTTGTTCCAAGTTTTGTCACCAAAATTGATTTCTTATTTTGAATCAAATGTAACTCTGTGGCAGTTGAGGCAAAAATTAGAAGAACGTCGTCACTTGTTAGGGGAGACTGTTGTCGATTACTATTACGATATTCTTTCATTCTGCTCTCGTCTTAATTTACCTAAAAGTGAATGGCTTTATTGTTTTTGTACGTGGTTTAAGGCCTGAAATACGTGAACATGTTATTTTACAACGTACAACCGCCTGATTTCGAGTCTGCATTGAACATTGGAAAACTAAAACAGTTAGTAACTCTTAGCCGTAAATCGAATAATGGTCAAGAAGACGAGAATTTTGAAGAATTAGAGTCTAACCCCTCAGAAGAGGAAATCAAAGAATCTGTCGGGCACGAATTTAATGTTTGGAGTACACTGGGCCCGGTTGCATAAAACGTCCGTAACAACTACGGGTACACGTACGTGCACTCGTAACTTAAGTCAGTTGCATGAAATCACTTAAGTGGTCCACTTAAGGAATTCACTTGAGTGGTTGCACTTACGATTTTCGTAAGTGTTCACTTAAGTGTCGGTTTTGCAACCGAAATTTCGGGTGTTGCATAAAACTGTTTTTACGGGAAAAATAGCACGTAAATTTACGGGACCTATGTAGGTCCCGTATCGTTACTGTTTTTACTAAAGTTAACGAGATCTTTTACTGAGAAGTGAAAAAAGAGTAATTTTTCTTCACGTAATTCGTTCTAATGCGCTTTGTTAACCTCTGATGTACACTTTTGTGAAAAAGAAGAAGAACTATCATTTTCAGTAGATATTGAAGAAAAATAACGTTTGCATGCAAATTTCATTTTTTGAGAAGCCTAAAAGTGTTCGAAACGACTTTTAACTTTCTTTACACTCACCGATGGTTAGCTTAAAAAAAAAAGAGTGAATCATTACTTAAGTACTATATCAAGATTACGTGTGCCCTTAAGTGAGCCCGTAAGTTACCACGTAAAACAGAAACTTACGAGAGTGCTAAGTGTGTTCCATGCAACACCTGTAAGTGTACCCATAACAGATTCGTAAGTGACCTACTTAAGTGAGCACTTAAGTGCGGGTTTTATGCAACCGGGCCCTGATGTCCAAAATAATGGAAATCGTCTTATTAATCGCAAATTTCGATCGGGCAAAGTTAATCGTTTTCGTTATGGGGGCAGCGTTTTCAGTAGAAATCCAAAATTGGGCAGTTATGGAGGTTCGAAACCCAACTTTAGAGGCCTGTATCGGAGAAACAATATGCAGAATGCTTTTCACCAGGGAAAAATTGGCGCTCAGTTAAACTGGCTGGCGCCCCTATTGTGTGTGGTAGCGAACCCGTGATGGGGGCGCTTGAAAATTCTACAAGTAATAACCATTCTTCCGCCGGATCTAGTTCTGATAAATGTGCTTTCAGTAACTCTGGAGATTCGGCCGAGAATGTTACTAAAAAGAATGTTCAAGAGTGTAGTTATGTTTTGTCTAATCCCTGTAAGCCTGTTATCTCGTCAGACTTTACATTGTTTAAACCTCAAGTTATCTCAACAAGGGTGTTCTCAAGAAAGCCAGCGTCAAAATGTCCCTAATGAAAATATTTTGTTTGTAGTTATTAAGTGTCTTTCTCAGGTCATAACAAAATTTGATAGTGTAATCGCCGGGTAGTCGCCAAATGAAAACGAAAATGCTCATTCGCCAAATGTACCTATGTCTTCTCCTAAAAGTGAAGTCATTTATGAGAAGTCTTCAAGTGAAAGTTTAACTCGAGAAGTCAATATAAAAGAAATTTGAAAAGAAGAACAGTTGGCGCCTGTGTCTAAAAATAAAGAAAATTTGGAAGTAAATATCGTTGGGGCTAAAAATAATGTTGTAGTGAGTGTCGTGGCTCGATCTGTGGCAAGCAGCTCAGACACAAGGGCATACGTGACTGACGTGACTGACAGGGTTTCTTTGCCTGCCACATACTGTAAAATTGATTCTATTCATCCGTTCGAGAGTGACAGTTTTAATGTAAGTGTAAAAATAAAAGGAAATAGTTATCGTGCACTCCTTGACACAGAAGCAGCTGTAACAGCAATTAGTTCGCAAGTTTGGGACAAGTATCTTAGTCACAAAAATTGTTGTTTAGATTCCTCGTCGACCAGTTTTCTAGCGACTGTAAGTGGTTCTCCTCTTACTGTTCTTGGTAAAGTATGGCTCAATTTTGTTATTAAGTCTGATGTTGTTCGATTGCGTAAACGCTAAGATACCAATTAGCTCACACAACATGACAATGCAGTTCCTTTTCTTCGGTTTAATCACATCAACAGGAACAACTTTCTACAGACATTCTTGTCTTCTTCAATCTCGCAAGTGTTTTACAATCCCATGATCCTTTACGTTTCCAGTTCTAGACCATTACATCACTTAGAAAAGCAACTGCCACGGAGGTTTCTTCGTGTTTTCCTAAACTTAGAAAGTTTGCAAATGTTAAGAGCGACGGTCAGGAAAAATCGACCAAAATCTTAATTTCGTGTCAAGAGTTGTAAAATAAATTTCTTTCATTTTTTGTTCATAGACAGCTTTTAGGTAGATAAGAAACCTAATCTAGATTGTTCCCGCCAGAAGCCTATTATTTGCCTATTTTTATTTCGATGTCGGAGTCTCAGACGGCCCTAAGTTTTAATCTGATATTCGCTGACATCAACTTTCCTGGCGTTCGCAAACGAATCCGCAGGGAGAAATTTGGACACTTTCCATGATCAGAAAAATTCTTTTCCTTCCACTAGAAGATACTTTCAGGGCAATAGCGAAGCTCGTCGTACTGAAATAATTTAAAAACGAGAGATAGGGTTTCATGATAACAAAAACTTAAGTTCGTTACCCATTTTCGACGGCAATATTTCAACATGTGGTATAACTCCAAATTCTCTCAATGCCATTTAAATCACACAATTAGACATTCATTTAAAACATACCTGGGAATTGGCTTGGTTTATTGAAGGATATCTCTGTAAGACACCGTCGAAGTTCAGGAATTTTCATGGTAGGCCGGCGGTAATTGTGTAAACACTTCCAATTACGAAACGCACAAAAGTAGATAATTACAGCCTAAAGGCTCGTTTTTCGTACTTTTTGTAGGTTTTCCCATTGCAAAGTTGCTTTTTTCAACCAAAGAGTGGGGCAAAAAGGTGAATCTGGGTCAATTTTAGCCATTTTCAAACAGTGAACTCTACTAGCCGGCACCTCTGTGTGACAATCTGTTCCGTGACTGCACGTGACATAACTTACGTCTGAAGACACGAAGCCGTCAAAATGACAGTAGGGAACTTAAGATAGAGACGTTTTCGGGGCGACGGCAACTTCAACCGGACGTGACATCATGATTTGTTGGATATTGCGCATGCTCTTGCTCACCACCTTGCCGTCGTGGTCCCGTCGGTGACGTGAAACTGGTCTGTTTGGCGTTGTGGCGAAAACGTGAGTATTTAACTTTCATTTCAATCAGGTTTGTTGCGTTTAGCGACCAAAATTTTGCATATTGTCGTTCTTAAATTGTCCTTGTTTTCTTTGAGGCACATTTCAAGCTCGATTTCCAAGCTCTGTTGTCTAAACTTACATCTTTGAATGTTTCTATGTTTTCATGTCACAGGGTCAAGATCCAACTTGGCAAACAGCCAACCGTAAGTGAGCTTGGCACGGACAAAATTGTCCTACGAGCCAAATAAAAGTATCCAGACAAAAATATGAACTCCGATATTTGAATTGTATGTTTTTAGTTCGCTCTTTTCGTTAGAATATCGTATAAATGAAACGCATTGAAAATTATATAGAACAGTAGGTAATACCATGCACTATCCGTGGGAATACTGAAATAAAGTTCTTGCCGTTGTTGTTGTTGCATGCAAGTATTTCCCGGGAATTATTTCAATACCAAACTAAGAATACGGTTCCTTGGTAGCATTTTAAGGTTCCTGGAATTTGCAAGGCTTCGGCAAGCCTGTGGAGATCTTTTTTTTTTTAGCGTGAACCGATCGTAACGAGGAAAATCGGGATTTTTGGACTCATAATTTTCCCACAAAACGAGAAACTCTTCATCCGATACATGCTGTCTGCATAGCAAATATTTATTCCCTTAATTCTTTATGTGAAGCCATATTTTCCTCTTCGGTATTCTTCTAATTAAAGGCGCCGTCCTTCTGAGTTCACTGCGATCTTACGGGAAGCGACGGCTGCCTCAGTTCCAGGCTTTCTCTGCCAGTCCGGTGACCGTCGCCCCCAAAATAGGCTTTTGTACATTATGCTTTTGCTTCCCTACTAAAATGCTCCACTTTAATGCTCCATTTTTCCCACTAAAATGCTCGGTCTCCCCAAAAAAGTCACTAAAATGCTCGGATAATGCTCATTATACAAACGGTTTTTTTTAATTAATTTCAAAGTTTACACTTACAAAAACGTGCAAGTGTTGCAAGTAACAGGTAACAACGACAACGTGTACAGGTTCATAAATACAGCCAAAAAAACCCCAGCTGTATTAGGTTTTTTGTGAATTTTGAGTTTTAGTCTTCATTTTGTCTAAAGAAGCAGGAGCTCAAGGAGTATGGGCTCCTGAAAAAAGTTAATTTCTATTTTATTTTCTCGGAAAAATTAATTTTCCGGGGAAAATGCCACTAAAATACTCCAATAATGCTCAATGCTTTTGCCTCACTAAAATGCTCGAAAAAACGCTAGCATAATGTACAAAAGCCTACCCGAAAACGTCTCCAACTTAAGTTCCCTAGTCACGGAAACACGGTAGTAACGCATCGCAACTCTTGAAAGAGGAACATTTTCAATACCGACAGTATTTTGAAGAAGAAAAAAATCGAACGCGCTTGTATTCTGGTACTCACTTTTTATGGAAAAATAAGGACTGAACAATGGTAATTCGCTAAGGATGCCGGAACAGGAAGATATTTCGTCTTGTTACTTTACGATCGAGGAAACGTGGAGCCGTTACATAAGCTACTTTGCTCACGCTTCACTATATTTACCGGACTTCGATACTTTCGTTTGGAGGCTGCCTTCAGGAACCCAAGCCAATTCTCAGGTATGTTTTAGATAAATGTCTAAAATGTGTGAATAAACGAGGACTGGGAAAATTTGGAGCTATACCACATGAAGAATAATGCCGCAGAAAACAACTACTAAATTAAAGTTCTTGTCGCCGTAAAAACCTGTTCTTCGTTTTTGAATTTTGTCAGTTCAACGAGTCTCGATATTGCCTTGGAAGTATCTTCTAGGGAAAGAAGAAGAGTTGTTCTAATGATGGTAAGTGTCCAAATTTCTCCTTGCGGCTTTTTTTGCGAACGCAAGGAGAGTTTATTGACAAACAAAGTTCGGGTTGAAAATACGGCCATTTTGAGACTCCGACCACGAAAACTGATATTCTTTTCTTGAAAATAAAAGCCTAATTTTGCGAGTTCAACTTACATCAGATTACTTATCTACCTAAAAGCTATTTATTGACAAAAAATGAAGGAAATCGATTTTTCAACTCTTTCTACTCAATGGTCGATATTTCCTGACCGTCGCTCTTAAATGTTCTTAGATCTTAAATCTTTCTCCTTTAATTGATCAACAGATGTTTTTCCTTTTGAAGGCTATGTTATCAAAGATTTAACTCATGACGTTGTTTTGGCAGAGATTTTCTTCAAAAATATTGTTCAAGAATTGATTTTATGGAGAACATCATTGAATTTTCCCACCCCGAGGATCCCCTCCCCTTTGCTGATAGTTTTGGTGATGATATGGATGCTGAAGTTTTTGATCAATGTATTTTGTCAGTGCATGCTGATAATTCTTTTACTATTCCCGCTCAATCAGAAGTCGTTGTTCAGTGCCAGTGAAATTTATGGATTGGTCACGCCTAAGTCTGATTTTCCTCACCGTTACTCAGTTTTTGGAGCCTCAGAGCTCCTAAAGGTTTCTATTGATGCAACTATTCCTGTTAGGATGGTGAACCCTTCCGCTCAAACCAGTTAAAATTTTTCGTAGGACTAAATTGAAGAAGAAAGTTTGAGGTTTTAAAGATGATTTCTTCGACACTACTCGGTATATGGAGCTCACATTTTCACAGATAACTGAAATTGGAATACTCTTTCAATATTTAGAGAGTTTATTTTAAGACATACGTTAATGAGGCAAAAAAATGTAAACAAACATTAACCTATAGCTTCCCTGCGGAGCCTAAAACTGCAAAAACACTAGCCCGTGGTCAAATAAGTCAGTAATGGGCACGGCACCTCAAAATTACAACGTCTATAATCAGTTGCATTTTATCGTAATGTTATTTTGTGACAAAAATAAATGAGCAAATTTTCTTTTTTAGTTATACAGAAAGAATCTTCATTCAAACTAGAGACGATTGTGGCGTGTTTGTAACCAGCCAATAGAAGCGTTTGTTATTGTTTTGTCGCGCATTACAAGAATTTTTACAGTTAATCAAAAAGCAACCATTTTTCTCAGCTATGTTATAAAAGAATTTGATCAAGTTATGAATGCACTTGGGAAGTTTAGAGAGCACCCGAGAAGCTAGCGTTGCTCTCGGACTCTTACTCATCTTTCGTGCTCTCCAAACTTCCCGCCTGTATCCCTAATTCGATAAACGCACGCTAAGCATGAACAAAATCTTTATTTTCTATCTTACTTTCTTACTTACAACCGATCACAAGATCCTGGAAATCGGACAGTTTTGTTGTTGGAAGAGCAAAGTTAAGCAATAAATATGGCTGCTACGAGCCAACCGAATTCGAGCATTTTGTTATTGGCACAGTTTTTATATGAAAATATTTAAACAGGGTAATCAGGAATCAAGTACCTGGAAACCAGAATCCAAGAGTGGCTGTTTTCTATTGCCTTTGATGGGACGAACTTTAAATTACACTATTTATTGTAACCTCAAGATGATTTCAAACCATATCAGCGACCTTATTACTCTAAAGGCTACTTATAATAAAAGGTATAGCTTTACTACTAAGTTTGGAGTCGATAAAATTATAAATATCGTTTTGATACCCACTTAATAGCACGTTTTTCGGCCTTGTTTTGTTTTCATTTACTAAAGATATGCTTTTGCAATACTGTGAAGTGTTACTGCCATGTAAATACAACAAGTTATCACCTACTTCAGCGCAAGAAAGATCATCGTGGCAACTGCAGAAGTTGAGTCTCGGTTGATCTTCTTTACGGTTTACGTTAATTCTTTATCTCACTTTCTTACTTGCAACCGATTACAAGATCCTGGAAATCGAACCGTTTTGTTGTTGGAAGAGCAACGTTAAGCAATAAATATGGGCTGCTCCGAGCCAATCGAATTCGAGCAACAGTTTTCATACGAAAATATTTAAACAGGGTAACCATGGAGGGTTCGCGCTCTTTTCTGCTTGAGGGAAATGTTGAAAGAATTAAGTAGGAACAACAGTGGCGTGTTTTACGATATGGAATTGCTTTCCTAATAACGTTTGGAGCCTGGGCCTTGATCAGTAGAATTACATGCAGGTTAGAGTCGGTGCAACGTTTGTATGCGCCACGAATAACAAATTAAAACTTTGCAGTGCGCGCGCGGCCAAGGGAACGGAAGTGATGATGATTGGTGCCAAGTTGAAAAGTTCCCAGTTTAGACCCAAAGTGGTTCAATCCTACCTTGAAAACAGGAAACAACAATGCTTGATCAATAATGATTTCCCTGCGTCGGATAATATCATTAGCGGAGTCCCGCAAGGGTCCCCACTGGAACGGTTACTATTTCTGTTATGTGGAAATGATCTCCCAAACTGTCAAAGGAAGCTTATTTATGTGCCAATTCTCACATTTTTATTGCCCTCTGACCATCAGACGGTGTTTTTGAAACCTTTATTGTGATTTAAACGATATATTTACGAAAGTCTCGAAGCCAATAAAACCATCGAAAACAAAGTGCATGTTTATACATATTGGATCATCTACGTTAAAAAAATAGAAGCAAAACAAAAAAATTACCACCCCTTATCACGTTTTTGTTATTGTGCGCTCCTAAATCCATGCTGTTTTAAGTACAGTGGTGCAATTATGCTCCTGGTTACGCGTGTCTTTGAATTTTTGCTCATTAGGCAACGAGTTAGCTCATAGAAAGCGTTGCCGTATTTACAAATTAAATTCAATTGATGAAAGAGTTGGTTGATTGCGCAATTTTCAGCTCTTTGTAAGCAATAAGGAAGGAATTAAGTAGTAGCCATCGAAAACCGTGAAATTTCTGATTGGCCTTAACGTTAATGAACCTGATACATTCTTTGTAAAGTTTGAGGTTTTAAAGATGATTTCTTCGACACCATTCGGTGCATCGAGCTCACATTTTCACAGACTACTGAAATTGGAATACTCTTTCAATATTTAGAGAGTTTATTTTAAGACATACGTTAATGAGGCAAAAAAATGTAAACAAAGATTCACCTGTAGCTTCGCTGCGGAGCCTAAAACTGCAAAAACACCAGCCCGTGGTGAAGTAAGTCAGTAATGGGCACTGCACCTCAAATTACAACGTCTACAATCAGTAGATCGTAATGTCAGTTTTTTTGGCCAACTTGGTAAAAAATATATGTATAAATAAAAGTAAGAATAGCCTGACTGTACGTGCTTGACTCGCGGAAGTCTCGATTACTCAAGCGACTTATCACTTGGAGTCTATAATATTCATAATAGACTGACATTACTTGACCCGTGAAACAGTATTCAACTTTTAGTGTCAAAAAGTTGCAATTAGACAAAATAAAGGGATGAAAATAGAATGTAATAACTATCTATTTCACAGGTACCGTTAAACTATCACGATCTGCTAATAAACTGACATATTCTGTCGTGACGTTACTATAATAATATATATGGGCGTATTTACAGAAAGGCTTTCAAGAAAAGGCAGAAGACAATAAAAAAATGGGTCACATAACGAAGAGACCAACGTAGTTATGTTTAAGTGGAAGGGAATGACCTCTCGTGTACCTCTTTCATCCAATACGATTGTGCAAACGTATTATTACTTCGTGTTCAGACCTGTTCCTCTTCTAGGTTTTTTGAACGGTACTCCGTAACAGGGGCTACCCTGTACTACTTGCAAGTTATTCATCTTCCGCGACCAAAGAAGGAAATTTTCAGCTCTCGGATGTAACGAACTATTAAACCCTTACTCGACAACAAATAAAAAGAAAGTGTTTGATTTAAGTGCCTTCTTAACGTGACAAGAAGTACCTCTGTGTTGCTAAAGGATCAAATTCTTTAATATCGATAAACATAGGAAGGCGTTCTAGAAAGGATGGAAAACAATTTGCAAAATTGGATGACATAACAGAGAAGGGCAAGTTAGTAATAGCTTAAGTCTCCCTAGTGTCACTGTAATCCAATACGATTGTGCGGATGTAAATACAAGCTCTATGCCCAGGCCTGCATGCATCTGGGTTTCCTTTAAACAGGTTTTCCGTAACCATACGGGCTTCCCGAAAGACGTGTTGCAAATCATTTTGTTCCGCGTCCAGAGTAAGACGTTCTACAGCGCTTATATATACATATATCGGCGGAGTCTTTCCATAGATTGCTGGAAATCCAAACAGGTACTTCATTTTAGCAGCCACATTTTATTTTCTCACACATTTGCATGGCAGCCCAACTATTGCGTACTACTTAGTATCACTCTACTCAACAGAAAATCAATCTCAACGCTATGCGAAATGTTTTCCACGGTCCTGAAAGGAGAACACTAATGTCCCTGATTTTAGGCAGTTTCCCGTATGAGGGCATTGCAGCCAGGGATCCTGCAGAATGTACTTTCTTAGTGTGATCAACCTCTTGCTGCCTTAATTTATCAGACAATTTTATATTTTCCAAGCCCCGGTTTCAAAGTCTGCGACTACCTTGTAACAGATCTTGGATCGAGAGAGTGTGATATTTCGAAAATGCATCAGTAATCGTTTGTGGATCATACGGGCAGAAAACATTAACCTGGTCCGATGAAAAGTTATGTCATTCAAGTTTTTTCAAACTTTGGTAACAGAATTTAGTTCACTATAATTGGTGCAAATTGACGCCTGGTACAGCATGCGCCGATTTGAAAAGGTTAACATAACAACGTTAGTGTTCACGTTTCGCAAGTTAACAGGGAACGACCATTAAATTTTGTTGGGCTTTGTTCCATTAACCACTTTTTGCAAATTGCAGTTCACACTTCTAGGATAAAATGTCTTTGACTTTAGTGCTATGCTACTTCAGGATTTTTATTACACGTCATTAATTTCAGGCAACCGGCTCAGTAGCCAGTTGACGTTGCAGGAATTTAAGGATCTTTAAGCCTCCTTTTCGTTGGGAAGGGGGTAAGACGACAGAGTTAATTATAGCCTAAAACTGCTTTCCGCACTCGATTGCCAAGCCGCCTATTTTTGCAGATCTTCTTTAAAACCCAAAAAGATCCGTCAGTGGCTGAAAACGCATCTTATTATTTTTTTTTGTTACCTTTTAAAGTAGCCGGCGGGGTCATGGTCGTACCCGGGGGAAATTCCCGGCCCCTGACCCTTAGTAACAGCCTTGAGCACGGTTGCATTTGATGATCTGTTTTGTACTCATGAATGTCGAGAATGTTTACTTTAAGATTGAATGAGTTGTGTAAATGAATTATAACAACGTTTGCATCCATACTTTTAGACGGTGCAGACTAAGCTCATGTTTTGAGCATAACTGATAATGCAGAATTTCTTTCCTTAACCCACTCCTACGCACGTGACAACAAGAGGGAAAAAAAATACTTTTATGGGTACATATGGGTTATTGACCGGTTATTCATTCAAGCATGAAACGTTTATTTGTTAATTGTTAATTTTGAAGTGTAATTTTGAAATGCAATTAAACATTCTTTACCCAGAGCGTGCTTCTTGTGGCCTGAAACTCGCTGGCATTGACAGAAACAAGTTAAAAACCAGAAAAGCCAGAGGGAGATTGGCGAAACAAAAAATGTGTTCCTTTAAAATGCGAGGGGCAGTTTTTCTCGCTCTCCTCGGGCATGTAATGGGTAAGTTACAAACGCCCCCCTATTATTATATATTGGCGGAGCGAACTCATTTTTATTTTTAAATTGAGTCCTTTTAAGCCAACCCCTTTTCTGACAAAATTTGAAAGGCTTCGACTTTTATTATAAAAGTTGTTGATATAATTTTATTTAAACATATTTTTTCAACTATAGTTCATTGAATCTATAGATATCACTTAGTAAAAATTAAATATTTAATAAAAATCGCTATATACAAATATGATGAAAATAAGTATTTGATCGAGAAATATTGCTTTGCTAATTACACTAATCTAATTGTACTGATAAGTTTTCATTATAATTCGCTTGATATTATTTTGGGACAACATATTTACAATAATTCTAAATAAGAACTCTAGGGTGAACGGATATTTCTCTTGCACGGTGATCTTTGCTCTTGAATTTGAGAAAACACGGAGTCACAGCTCTTGATGACTACATCAGTGAATGGAAGGGTCGAAATCAATGAAGCATGGATCGTTTCCAAATTGTTGGGCTCGTAGGTCGGGAACTCTGGTCGGGGTCGGGGTAAAAGTGATTGGCCATTAAAATCAGCGTGCTGCTTGGTCTCTCGGAACTCAATGTATGAGAAAGTACCTAAGAAAAGAAACCTTGCTTCTTTGGTGTCTGGAACCGCTTTTCGAGGGTTCAGTATTTATTTTAGTGCAGATGGTCAGTAACCGGTGTAAAGTAGGCTTGGAACTTCTTCTTGTCCCACACCAGGGATATAAGGCTACTCTCGAAGTCTATTAGTAAGTACTTCGTCTCTGGTACCTTCAGAGACTAGGATACATAGGCGATAGGTCGTTCGTCTTCCTCTGGTGTGCGGTCTGACAAGAAAGCAACCAGATCGTACGAAGAGTGTGACCAGCAAATCAGGGTTGGGGTGCACTTGGGCTTTGTCTTGATACCCTTAATCAATCTGAAAATAGCTGCTTCTTCCTACTACATTGATCAATGTGGCGGAGAGCAAGTTGAGTGGCAAAATAGTAGCTATGTCGCATCCTGAGCTTTTGTCATCTCAGCAGTGGTCCTTACTTACTTGAGAAATTGATGCAGTTCTTCAGTCGATATGACATGTCCCAAACACTACACGAATCCCCCTTAGAAATTTGCGAGGCTCTTGTGGTTGGCTTTCAAGCTAAAAAAATTTCTCAGGCCTCCTCAAAAACGCTACCACACTCAGGGTATTCTTCAATAGTGCAGTCTGCCATAATATTCCTTCCAAGGACCTGGTCCATGGCCCGCTACCAGATGGCTGTTGCTGAAGCTATACAATAAGGCGAACTTTCATGATGTTACGAACCTCGCTCTGTATTGATGATAAGGAATGCATTTAAACGCCATTCAATTTCCATTTGCAAGTAAGGATGACGCCGGTCATGAACGGCCTCCCGTGCCCTTGTATGAATTCAAAACTCCGCTGCGTTTGCTTACTAACAGGCGAGCTTAAATTCTTGACATCTGAAAGTTTTGTGTTCTAGGAGATGCCAAAATTGATTTGCATACCTATTCATCTTATAATATGATTTGTAAACCTATAAAGCTGACGACGTTCTGGACTATAAATCAAATCGATCGAAGAAGAATAGCACGCTTTCACCGTAAAACTTTCTTTCCATGAGTCAACAGCAACTAGAAGACTCCCTAGAACCATTTTTTGGAGGAAAGCACGTGTCCGCCCAGACAAGCCCTGTTATTTGCCTGTAGAGCAGTTTTGTAAATTTTATTTTAAAAATACTGTTTAAAACTTGAAACTTGAATCTTGCAAAAGTTTGAGGGGCGAACAAGGAGTATAAGAGATGTGGTGATGAGATCCTGTAGAATGGAAGCAGGAAGAAGGTAATTAAATAATTACTTCATTTACGGTATGTTGGCAGATTAAAAGTCATGTTAATTAATGAAGTATTAAATTATGCGATAATTAAACCGAAAAGCTTACCTGCCTGACTTGTATCTTTGTTGAGGATTTAATAGCTAAATATTAGACAATTTATGAAAAAAAAAAACCCTTTTATAATCACTAGCAAATGTTGGCATCAACTGCAGCTTTGAAAGCAACCTCTGCACTTGGACTCAAGACAAAACAGATCAGTTTGACTGGACTCGGAAATCAGGTTCAACATCTTCACCCTCAACTGGACCCTCCGTGGATCACACAACAGGCACTTGTAAGTACAGTCAAACTTGTATTAAGCAGTCACCTATCAATTTCCCGATAGTTGCTTCCCACATTTTCTGCAAATTTGACCTTTCTTCAACGGTCACCTCTATTAAGCTGACGTGGTCTCCGTTTGGATTTCCCAAAGAACTAGTTTCATTGTAATTTACCTCTGTTAGATGGTCACCTCGTTACATAACAATCAATCAATAACATTTTTTTTTTGACTGGAAGATAAGCGAAGTATTTCCATTTTCTTTCACAGGCCATCAAACACAACCAACATTGTAATCTAGGTATTAAATACACGTCTCTATCTTCATGTTGTATTAGGTTTTAAAATTAATGATTTGCTTAATCGTAAAGACGCCTGCAGCCTCACGAACGACATTGCCTCGTACCCAGACCTCTCTCTCTCTCTCAATGAAATTTTGCCCGTAAAGGAAGGCGGGAAGGAGAACTTCTCCTCCCTTCTTTACTCTTCCCATGGTCCCTTGCTGGATTATTGTCGCCCCCCACGCCCCACTCCGGGTAATATTAAAAGCACCGACATGTTTTTTTGCATACTTTTAGCAAGTGGATGGTACATATTTATTGAGACATCTTGGCCAAGGAAGCCAAACGACACAGCAAAGCTTATAAGTGCAAACGTCCCCGGCAGCAGTGCTGGTGGCGGAAAATGTTTGTCCTTTTGGTATCACATGTATGGAGCACACATCAATGCCCTCAGAGTGTATGTCAGGAGTGGTTCTAAGGACACCCTTTTGTGGTCAAAGACAGGGACGCGTGGAGACAAATGGCTTCAGGCTGCGCTCACAGTCAATATCAGGACTTATTTTCAGGCGGGTTTTTATTGATCAATTAAAAAAGGATTTTTGAGAAATTGTAAATGCCCAGACTAGGAATATGTTCGAATAACTTGAACTACTTGCAAAATAAGACAGTACGTCTTTACCACATTCAACGCACGTATAAGAAATGTAAAATGTAACAATATAAATGTTCTAGAATTTTTACAACCCTCCAAATATATTTCGCTCTTCGAGCCTCGTCAGCCAACAAAATTTTCATGTAAGATGCACTGAAATAGTCTGCTTGTTCACCACTGTCATGTAAGCGAACATGGTACACTCTATTTCACGTGGTCACGCGCGAGTACTAGCGACAAGGTTTCAAAATCAGAGTGGTAGAAAAAGCTGGTGTTGCGATTAAAAATTTACTTCAGAGGTCAGATCCGTTTAAATCACGAAAATGTGAAAGAGGGGATTGCCCAGTGTGTAGAGAAGATGGGAAAGGACCGTGTGATAGAAAGAGCGTGACTTATGACATAAAATGTACTGAGTGTAATGACATTTATATCGGAGCGCGTATATTAGAGAAAAAGAACATATAAAGTCACTGGCCAAAAAGGAAGAGAAGTGAGTCTTATGGAAGCACTGTAATGAGAAACACAACAGTGAAATGCAGAAATTTGAAATGAACGTTACCGTTTCTTACTCCAGCGACGCCATATTGAGGCACATATCGGAGGGTGTTCGGATCGATCAAGTACCGGAAGGCTCGTTGATGAACTCTAAGAACGAACGGAATTATTTCCGCGTTCCACGCGCGGTAGTCGCACGTGACCACGTGAAATAGAAAACACCATGTTGGCTTACATGACACTGGCGAACACGCAGACTATTTCAGTGCATCTTACATGAAAATTTTGTTGACTGACGAGGCTCGAAGGGCGAAATATATTTCGAGGATTTTAAAACTTCTAGAACATTTTTATTTTTACATTTTACATTTCTTATATGTGCGTCGAATGTGGTAAAGACGTGATGTCTTATTTTGCAAGTAGTTCAAGTGAAAAAGAATTGCATTAAAGTCTTTATTGCAAAACTTGACGAGCAGTTTGGAGTTGTAGTTAAATTTACGAGAGAAATGAATACACAGGTAATAGCTTTGTACTTCAGTCCCACTAATAAAAAAAAATGCACAAGGAAAAAAAACAAAAAAGTAAAATAACGAAAATTAATGAGGACGTAGTAAATACAGTAGGCTTTGCAAGGTTGCTTCCTCGGACAGTCTTGGCGGCAAACCGTTTTATTGTTAGATGTCATGTAGCCTCCCACGCAGACGTTCTTAGGGGTTCGTCACGAGCCTGCGTAGGAGTAGGAGGCTATGTGGCTATATGTCTTGTGGCCGCACAAGGTGGGAAGAAATATAGCAACAGTGACTGTTCATTTTCTAAACAGGTTGTATTTGAGGGTGTTCGTGGAACAAGCTATCAAGGTGATATAGCAATTGACGATATTGTTATGAAAAATGGTGTCTGCCCACCCCCTAAAGCGTGCTCTTTTGAAGATGTTAAAATGTGTGGATGGACGAATGACAAGAGGTAAATTCATACAAGTAGCTTAAAGAATTGAGTGGGCTTCTTGCATGTGTAAATCCCAAGATTTTCTGAATTGGTTAGTGCTTCAAAAGTATTTCCTGGCTACAAACAGACAAGGTGTCTAAATGATCAGCTGGGCTAATGTTTCTTTTCTAATATGAAAGACAAGCAAGTAAATTATTCAATATGATTTTCAATTTTGAGCTATTTCTTCGGAGCTCCACTCTAAAAAACCAAAGAAAATCTTATTTTTTAAAAAACCAATAGAGAGGAGAACTCGTTACTTCATGTTGCCATGGTAGCAAAATTTTGGATGTTAACAAACCGAAAATTCACTTAGAAAGTAAATTCTCAATGTTTGAGACTTCATCGATCTTATTCAGTTTCATTTGATTTGTCAAATGTTAGCGAATTTTCTGGATTTAATCCGAAAGGACCGTATCTGAGTTTGAAAAAGAAAAAAGAAACTTGTGTTGTGTTCACCTACTCAGTAACACTGGTGCGTGAAATTAGGAAGTCGCATGTCGCAGTCGCGCAACGACCGCTAAGAAGTGTACAAAACGAGCATGATACACATGCAAAGTTGTTGTTTTGCTAATCTAAACCTATCGGTTGTTTTCCCGTTCTCGTTACTGTCGCCGTCGTCGTTTCTTAATCTCGACCCTATTGTTGTAATCACGAAACTTGGCTACCATGGTAACTTGGCGTCACACTTCTCCTCTCTATTCTGGCCTAACCTTACAAGTCGAAATATCTGTAGCAAAAGAGCTTCAGGTTCACTTTTTAGCCAACTATGCCACCGTCTTGGTATGTCAAAGTTTGCTATACCGCCTTGATATCCAAGCCACCCCTCTTTATTTTTCTTTAACATTTTATAGATGCGATCCTACACTCCGCAAAACAAGAACAGTGCAATTTCATTCGAGTCATTTTCAACAGTTTGTCCTTGCAATCAATTTGTGTTAAATGAATATAACATGTTTCTTTGTATGGTTGTTTTAGAGAGATGTTGGAAAAAATAACTGAAAAAAAAGTAACTGACTTCATAGGGGTAAAAAAAAAATGGATGAAAAACCATAGCTCATGTTTGTACTAGGTTAAAAATCGGCCAACTGGCCGCTGACGAAACCAGTTTCCTGTTTACAAGAGCAATGGAAGGGTTAAACTCGGGAATACCGGGAATAAGTCTAGCTAGCTAGCCATTGGGGCGAGAATTGAATTCGGGTTGTCCTCCCCGATTATAATTCCAGAGATCTAACCACCCAGCCACACTGCCTCCCAGAAACGTAGCAACTGATCTCCAAATATACGTTTTAGTGATGTGGTCTGTCTTTTGTAAAGTAATAGAAATGTCTGCTTAGACAAAGTCGATTATATTTAAATTCTGGTTGAGTTCCTTTCTTTGATAATAAACCCGGTGTCTCTTTGTTGGTAATTTTTTAGTGCTGATGACTTTGATTGGACACGCCAAAGTGGTTCAACATCAAGTAGAGGCACTGGCCCTGCAAATGACCACACCTATGGAACAGCGAGAGGTTATTACATGTACATTGAAACCTCTTCTCCAAGAAGGCCAGGAGACAAGGCAATGCTTATGAGCCCCAAATATTCAACAACAAAGGGAAAATGCCTTCAGTTCTGGTACCACATGTATGGAAGCCACATAGGGACGCTTAACATCCGTATAAAACGCATGGTTCTTGGAAAGCCCACGTACTTTTTGACATGGTCTAGATCAGGCGGTCATGGAAATAGCTGGTGGATTGCTCAGGTACAGCGGAAAATCTTTCAAAATAAGCAATGAAACATTATCATCAAAACAACAAAAACTTTTGATCTTGTTACAGAAATATAATGTATGCTTTATTTCATAATAAGAATCAAGGCTTACCGACATTCATTGTTTGGTGTGAGTGAAAGAATGTAACTGAAAGAAGATCAACTTTTTTTCTCAATAGTCCGAGGCAGTCTTCATTATATATTAGGATGTTAGAGAGACAATATTTCTTATGCTATGCTTCTGCTTTTATTTAACCTTCTTTTAGAGTTTTCTCGTGATCTTGTCAGTAAAAAAAAAAGGTATTATTCCCCGATAAAACGGCCACTTGCGGTCATAGACGTTTGGCTGTGTTAACTGAGTGGTCATATTACCGGGTAGTTTCTTATTTCAAGGCTTGTTTCTTTGCTCTCTTCAGTCTTACTACTGTAGAGTACAACTGTTACCTTGCTGGATTTGCCTAATTTACGTATTAGGTAGGATTCGCACACGCCTTGAAGGTCCTTGAAACTGACAGATGGTGCTGGAATGTTCAAGGAAGTCCTGAAAATTTGTGGCTCTCTTATTAACTAAACCCATAATCTCCACTAACTAATATGACATTGAGCCAGTTGTTGGTAGAATTTTAGCAAAACCAAATATTCAAAAACAAATATAAAGGATTATTATTGATTGCCTTGATTTTTCACGACAATTAGGCCTTTAAAAGTAAGGGTTGTCTCCTTGAAAGCAATTTATAAAATTTTGAATTTCTGGTCGCCAAAAGGAAATGAGTCCTTATTGTTTATTCGGAAATGCCCTCAGTTGAAATTAAAAAAAAAAAAACGACATTTCACGAGTCAAATGGAAGTGGCCATTAAAGGGAGTTGGTGTTATGTTTGGGTCAATTATCGGGTTCCTGAAAGAGCCGTTTTAATCGATTCTATTTTGGGCAGAATTCAACTAGCTCCTTAAAGAACATTATAGAGGATAATAATCTTTAACACACTATCCCTGGTTCTAAATTGGTCATGAATGCCTTGCTGAGGTATATATGAAAATTGTTCCTGTACTGAGGGCAACAACAGTGACAGTGTATTAAACAGGCATTTTGCAAGTAATCCCTGACAATGATGTTGTGGTCTTTAGTATTTGCATTGACACTATTTGATGTTTTCTTGTTGGAAGGTGACAATTACATCAATTTCTGACTATTGGCTGGTATTTGAAGGAGTACGAGGGTCCAGTTATCGTGGTGATATAGCCATAGACGATGTAGAGTTACTGGATAATGAATGCCCACCTCCAGGTGATTGTGATTTCGAGGCAGGCATGTGTACTTGGCTCAATGTGCCTAATAATGATAATTTTGATTGGCTTCGTGGGAGTGGCTCGACACCAAGTTCTAACACTGGCCCTTCCACCGATCACTCAACGAACTCATCTGTAGGTAAGTGCTATAGAGAGAATTTTAAAACACTTGCTTTATATGAAGTAACTAACTTTTTCACTTCATCTAGGAAAGCATCCTTCTCTTAGCCATTTTTCTTGAAGTTCCTAAAAGGATACACATTTTCTTTATTTCTTTATTAGAGCGTATTGTAAGCTCAGTTGTTGTTCAGTTTATGCTCTAAGCCCAACCGGGACATTTCCAAAACAAATATTTTCCTAACATGACGTTCGTTTGCCTATACCATTTCATCTCGAAGTAAAAAATAAAAACAAATACCTGAAATACCATTACCTAAATCAAAATAAAAGGAAGTAGATAAAAGAGAATTTACAGGATTACTGTGGGGCTAAATATAAGTTTCAAAAGGGTATGAAATATTATTAGAGATCATATCAGTCAAGGAAATTAAACATAAAATATTGGATTGAAAGAGATAGCGGAAGGAAACTATTACATAGCAATATTCGAAAGTAGTGATGAAAGAGGTTTTATAGTTACTAAGATTAAACGAAAATTAGTATGCTATTCTGTTGAGTATGGTTTTTTAATTCCCTCTATTTTCATTTTGCAGGCCAGTACGTGTTCATTGAGACATCATCCCCACGTCAACCGGGTGATATTGCGTATCTCATCAGCGAGCCATTTGATCCAACCAACAGCACTGGTAGATGCTTGAGGTTCTGGCATCATATGAAAGGAGCATCCATTGGCACTTTGAATGTCTATATTTACAACGGTAGTTTCTCTTCCATGTATCTGCTTTGGCAGAGGAAGGGAAATAAAGGAAACAATTGGATGCTTGGACAAACTCCGATAAAAAGCAGTACAAAGTATCAGGTAAAGGTATTATGCCATCAGTAAGGGCTGTGACATTGTTGTTCTTTTGTTTTGTTTTGTTCTTTTAGTTTATTAGTTCATAACAAAGGCGACGTCGTAATGACGATGGAGTAACAGCTCTGAATCCCTGTATTCTTTCAACAAGACAGTATCATGATGCCTCGTGAAGTGACAGACGACGCATATGGCTTTTCAGTCCGAACATAAGGCTATCCATTCCTGGATTTCATCAATAAACAACATCCTTGGGCAATGACAATTCATGTGTGGCATTTTTAATAGCTCTATTGGGCATAGCATTGTATAAGTTGTGACTGATTCTTCGATTGCATCACACAACCAAGGCCCGGGGCAAGGACACTGGGATCAACTGGGGTTTCTGGGTAACTGACCAACTACCCCTCCCCTAAGTCAATATTAACTCTTACCTCTCACTTAGGGCAAAATCGTGTCTTAGGGGAGGGGTAGGTGGGCAGTTACCCAGAAACCTCAACTGATCCGGAAACTGTATGTATTTATTTCTTTTTATTGCTTTATTTGGTTTTAAACAGGTTGTGTTTGAAGGAATTCGTGGAAATACCCACACTGGCGATATTGCCCTGGATGATGTATCATTTACTGCTGGTATGGCGAACTGCAGTGTGCAACCGTCTGATGCTCTACCACCTGGAATGAGTGAGTGGCAGTTTTTTGTTCTGATAGTCCTCATGACATTGTTTTAGAAATGTTTTCTAAAAAAAATATTTTCATAGATAAACTTAAATTTATGTAACGTCATCAGCTGGTGTCGCCTAATCCCCATGAAGCATTTTCCCTTCAAATCACGTAAAGCTGGGTCGGCAGAGAAGGCGATAATCCGGTTGCTCTAGGCGCTGCATGTTGATTAAAACACTGAAAGTACAAGTTGCATCAGCAATGGATTGTCTCTACCAGTTCTCTAGCAGGCAATATAGGCAAAGACATGGCAGGCTGCAAAAAGGGAAAGGCTAAATAGAAGAATTATTACGTTTGAACGTTTCCAGGTGCCCTAACGTAGCACGCGGACCGCCGCCATATTATCTGAACTGCACTCCACATGTTTAGTGGCCCATAAGTTGCCCCGTATACGTAAATGGACTGCAAACAACACTAGGAACAATTTTTATATGCGATCGACAACATTAAGACTGCAGAGAGGATGACTACTCACGAAAATCATCATCATCATCATTATCATCATCGGTCGACTGAGGAGCTGTCGACTCTAAGTCGTCTCCAACTGGCTCGGTCCTGGGCAGTTCACACGATGTCAACCTCGGCGAGATGCTTGTTATGGTCTATCAATTCCTGGATTTGGCTGGGAAAGGTGTCCCCTGGGCCTTCTCCCTTTGGAGGGCTCATACAACGCGTAAATTTTTTCGGGTTCGTCTTTCTTCCTGCGCAAAATGTGTCGTGAGATAATTGTTGGGCTAGTACCAGTAAGATCTTAGGTTCTGTCATTTGATACTCCCTCCAGACGTTTGATGTTCAACATGATTTTATAGCATGAGGTGGCAAAAGCATTTAGTTTCGCACCCATCTCCTTGGTGATTATACACGTTTCGAAGCCATACAGTAGAATGGATAGACATGTTGTCCTAAAGGGTTACAGTTTCAGGTCCAAAGGTATTGCCTCTCAATACCAGATCGTTTCGAGGCTTTATACTGAAGACTATGCGAGCACCATCCAACCCTTAATGTCGTTGACACTACTGGTCACCATGGATTCTAGATAGCGTAAGTCGCTAACCTTCATTATTTTAAACTATAAATAGGTATCTCGCAATAAGCCTAGCGAAACTCGGTTTGGTAACGGCACTCAAGTTAAGCCTTGCCGGTCGGGGTTAAGAACTGGATGGGTGACCAACCGCGAATATCGTCTTAAAGGTCCATACGTTGTTCTTTCTTTTCTTCTTCTTCTTTTTTGCGTATTATGTGGTGTTTCGCACCTCGGTTTTGGGTACTACTCGGGTTGAACACACACCAGGAAAATAATGTCAACGGGATCTACCAGTTGTTTTTGAACTACTTTAATGTCACAATTTCCAATCTCGCGACAGCTAGCTAGATGTGTATATGCGTAGTCAACTGAAAATAAAGGCATACATTGCATTGCTTACTTGTGAATCGACTATAAAAGCTTGATAAATCGAATCTAACTGAAAATGAAATCAGCAAACTTTCTTCAACAAATGTGAACATACTTACAATTCTGTAAGGCGTTATCCCGTGATGACACGGCTATTTCCCTATCTTATTTGAAGAAAAGGTATAAGACACTGTTTTCAATAACAGGTTCTTTCTCACTGATCCTTCAATTTCTCTAATCACGCTAGTCCCACAAGCGAGCTGAAAACTGATTGGCTAAATTCTAAGAAAGAATAATAATCTTGCGTGTCCGGTTTTATCGCTAATAAAAACAATCCAAAAAAAAAAAATACCGTGACTCAAAATTAATTACAGCTGTTAACGGAGTGCAAAACATGTGGTGTTATTGTTAACAGTGTATTGAAAAGCAGATTTAGCATTATTTCGGCGCCCGGATTTAGAAAAAGACAAAAACAAAGAACAAATCTGGCCTGGCGCAGTTCGCCGGAAAATTATTATAGTTCGGGCCGTAATACAGAGCTGAAACTTTGCAGACTTTGATCTACATACATCGGCGGGGATGGGTTTTCGACAGTGAACGATCATAATGCCTCTGATTCCAATCTCCTGTTCCTCTGTCTCTTGTTGTAGGCGTTGCCTTTGCTGTGCTAAACGATGTTCCTTCTGCTCCACGGTTTCTTGTTGACGTCTTCTCCTCTCGTTGTTCACGCTTAATTGGAAGTCGGCGTTCTCGCTCCAGAGGAGTTTCGATGGGAAATCTTCCTGGGCGAGGATTTGGAGTCATTTGTTGTGCTTGTGTGTCATTTGCATGGGAAATTGTTCGTGATTCACCAATGGTAAACACATCAAAATGCGCCTTGGTCATCGGCGGCGAAGTCTATGTTGCCTGGAAACGCAAAATGCTCCATGACGTCATTGGCGGATACCAAGCATATATTCAGAGAAAGAAAGATGTATTTATTTATTTATGAAGCCTCGAATTTCGCAGCTGGCGCTTCGCGCGCGACAAGATTACAAAGTCGCTACGCTCGGAATGACCTCATAACCGAGTGCACCTGTGAGCCGGATAGGGCCTGAAACTCTGTTATGGTTAGCCATTGAAGCGAAGGCAAAAAAAATCTAAAACCATCCCAAGAATGGAAAGACTCTCACCATCAAGATTGGTCTAGGCAGAAATCATAGTCAAGCATGATTGGCCAATAATCTTGCTGGAAGGCTGAAAAAACGATTAACCGTATTCAAACCGGGCCGTTTTTGCTTCCTACGACCGGGGAGGGGGGCGCGAAGGACCCCTCTATAACGTCAAAACCGCTCGTCTTACTGCCACCAAAATTGCACACAATAATTTACTTATCATTCTACAACTTCTTGGCATAACTTGATTGAATCAATGAGGCAATATGACGTCATTTTGACGTCATATTGTTGAATTTATTTGCAGAATCCAAATTTCCCTCAAAGTAGACATAAAGCGAAAAATTCTTAAATAGTAAGGTCTCTGATAAAATCAAGGAAGTTGGCTAACACATAAATGATATTTAACAATAGCAGTGATGTCATCATGTCGTCATTTGTTACAAAAAGGAACTGGCAGGATCCGCCATCTTGGATCCGCCATTTGGAATTATTGAAATGTATTCCATTCCACTTAAGACTAGCATAGTTCGAGGTATTTTATACATGAAAGTTAATCCAAGTATAAAAGGATGCTTAGGAAGCCAAAAATTGGCAAAATATGAGATTTCGAGAGAAATGAACACTGTTGAAAATTTGACTCAGCAACTGTCATGTGGTCATACTAATTATAAGCTCTTTTTTTTCTTTCTCAAAATAGTCGTTAAAAAGCCTGGATTTCATTAAAAGTTACAATAAGTTTGATAAAATAATACGAAATTAAGTTTCATAGAATAATTCAATCAGTAAAAAAAGAAATAAAACTTATTTTGAAGAGAAAATGCAAATTTTGAAAAACGTGGCTGTCAAATTTCGGTCGTCATGGTAACATCAATGCTGACGTACACGTCACGGCGACTTTAAAATGTGCCCAGACAATTTTTAGGAAAAGTCGCTAAATGTGGTGGTCCTAGCTTGAATGCTTTGGAAGTTTTTCAATTTTGAGGCGCCATTTATCAAAGGACTAGCGCCATGTGCCGTCATTCCACGAACAGCAGAAATTGGCAACACTGGTTAACTGTTTTCGAGCTGGAAATTGGGCTTTGAAAAACAAGCTTGTTCAGGGCATTGTAAGGCTGTGGGTACATAAGCGACTGGTCCACCACGTCTTGTTGTAAAATTACCAAAAGATTAACCTGCTAAGTGTGGAAGTGGCAGATATGTGATTCTCGAAGAAGAAATCGCTTTGTCGATAACCCAAATTCCCGTCAACAAGCATGCCCATGGCGTTTATGAAAGACACTCCAACGTTGCCGCCTGGATTCATGACAAGGCGTTGCCTAAGGCTTAAGACAAAGCCAGGACAAGTTTCTGCTCAGATATTACAAAGGAAGGCGATCGAGGTAGTTGCGATAACATGTGGAGTCAATGACGTTCTACCAGCATCCAAATAGGAAGAAGCTGGGGAAGACAGCTGGCTAGAATCCAACATACAGGGTGAGCTGTTGTTAGTCTAACAGCCCAACTGAAACTGTGAGACATTTGAAGTAAAAAATGAGAACACTAGTGTTTAACGCTGAACGAGAGAGGATAGCCAATTGAAAGAGCTTCAAGTTCAACACAACACTGTCACACCAAAGGCTGCAACGCACTTTGGCAGGACCAGCAACTGGAGTCCTGTCAGTTGAATTATACTTCACTGCATTAAATTCCGTTTTTCTTTTTTGATATCGTGGGATGTTTTGACATGGCGGCAAAATACAAATATTGTTTGTCAGGTGCAATTGCGTAATTAATAATTTCATGGGACAGTCTAGGGAGTATAGCAAAAGCACTTAAAGTAGTACATTTATTGTTTGTTGATGGATATTAAAAATCAGGAGCATTAACATGCACTAAAACTAAACAGCTGTGCAGATTTTCTGCCTTTTCTGTTGGTATCTTTCTAGAAGATTAAATAACATAAAGCTAGACAATTTATGAAGAGAAAAAAATTTCTCTGCAGCAAGCGTGGGTTTTAACTGCACCTTCGAAAGCAGCCTCTGTAGTTGGACTCAAGATAACACCGATCAGTTTGACTGGACTCGGACATCGGGCTCAACACCTTCACTTTACACTGGACCTTCTTTGGATCACACAACAGGCACAGGTAAGTGATTGTTTTGAGCTCATTTACTTTATTCATGGATCGGTACTCTACCATTTTAGCTAGTAATTTTACCTAATAGATAAGACATTAGGGCCATTTATACGAGGAAAAATAAGACGCGTCTTAAATAAGACACGAACTTTCCGTATAAACGGCACATTTCGTCTAAATAAGACACGACTTAGCTAAGACGCGTCTTATTTTAGAACAGCCCTTAAAACCTGTTCTTAGATAAGACGCGTCTTAGCTAAGACGAGAAAAACTTCGTATAATGACCTTCGCGTCTTACATAAGACGCGAATGCATAGTACGCATGCGCTAATTTTTGGCGGGAAAATTATTGCTTGCCCCGCGGTGGATTGGCAGGTTACTGGCGGGGAAAAATTGTTTACAAATTACAACGAGTTTTCGTTTCCTTGTCTAGTCTGCTTTATTTGTTTTCTTCGCTCAAATACAATGAGCACGCCGTTAAAGGTAAAAAGAAACACTTGGTCCATCGCGGAGGAAAAATATTTTTTGTTATTATGTAAGGAGAAGGCGATTATAGACCTCCTGGACAAATTCGTGACATCTGCTGGTGTAAGTAGACCCTTTTAACTTTAACGTATCACAACTTATATTTACTAAATAATCAAATTGCTATCTTTGTATTATAAACTTACACTTTAAAAGTAAGTTTAAGTATACAGAAGACTTGTATAAGACATGCTCGTATAAATGGTCCAGTTCGCGTCTTATTTAAGACGCGTTTTATTTTTCCTCGTATATAAATGGCCCTATTGACTGAGCTAATTCACTTCTGTCTCCATCCTTAATTTGAGCACTGAATCTAACTTAAATTTTATCTTTTAAAAGCGATGTATACACTTGAAAGAAAGCAAAAGAAAACGGCTTGCAGAAATGTTAGTAACAACTCTAGGTGCCGATCAGGGAGGTGTTCATTATACAGATCTCTAAATTATGATTTATTTGCTGTGTACCTTGACCCCTTGAACAATCCTTGTTAAAGGTTTAAAAAAAGAAGTTATTGCCTTTCGCTCTTCTCATGTTGCAAAAAGATATTGCTCTGTATGCAATGGATAACGCAATTGGTTTTCCTAATACTTCTCCACTGGATAGTGATTTATCAGTGAGTACAATACACCCTTATTGATGCATGCCTTTTACTCTAGTGTGAAGTTACTCGTTTTCTACTCTATCCCTCCCATACTCAAAGTTGATTCTGCATGGGGCTGTGCTCAGGGTAAGGTTTCAAAAGTAGTTGGCCCTCAAAATTGTTTCAATAGTGTGAAAAGCACAATACTTGCTGCTTTATTTTTGTCAAGGTTTCATTTGTTGGGGAAAAAGGGGACTTGAAAATAAGGGACGTTCACGCGCTTAATTCAAGTCCTGGGAGAGCATTTGATCCAGGACTGTCAAATTCATGATAGTTAGAACATTTAAAAACCTTTTGGTTAGCACTATGTTTTAACTGTACTCTCTTCGCTATAACAGTCTGTCACATTTATATATATATATTTTTTTTGCGATCTACGAAACGCGGTCTTTTGCGATCTTAAGAAACGTCACCATCTGATCAGAGTGGAATACCACAATGTTAACAAACTAGTTTAACAGAGCAGTGTCAACTTTAAAGCTCTCAATACATTCTGTTGTACACTTTCAGCGAGTGGATGGTACATATACATTGAGTCATCTTTCCCAAGAAAACCAAATGACACAGCGAAGCTTATAAGTTCAATTGTCCCCGGCACAACTGCTTATGGTGGAAAGTGTTTGTCGTTTTGGTACCACATGTATGGAACACACATCAGTACTCTTAGTGTCTATGTAAGAAGTGGTTCTCATGACACTTTTCTGTGGTCAAAGGCAGGAACGCATGGAGACAAGTGGCTTCAGGCAGTAGTCACAGTCAATAGTAGGACTCATTTTCAGGTAAGACTTAAAATTTTTGGCAAGAAAAAAATTCTGAAAAAAAAATATTTACACGGACTTGCAGTGTCAGGGAATAGGCCATGGAAACGGAGAAAGAGGAGTCATAATATGCCTGTACAATTCAGTCACCGTCCACTAACCCTCACCCTCTGACGTCACAGATTTTCACAGATTTTTTTTCTTTCGCGTTATCAGGCTTTTGGGGGAACCAAATTAGTTTTTAGACGTGGCTAGACCTCTCGCGCTGAAGTTGAAGAACTAAAGCTTTCTTAAAAGTTACTGTTTATTTTTTGTTCAGGTTGTATTTGAGGGTGTTCGTGGTTCGAGCTTTCAAGGTGATATTGCAATAGATGACATCGTTATCAAAAATGGTTTCTGCCGACCTGTAAAAGGTTGCTCATTTGAAGATGTTCAGATGTGCGGATGGACAAATGAAAAGAGGTAAATTGATTAATGTTGTTTGTGTTAGCCTGTGGTATTGTTTAAGAGTATTATTTAAGCCCCGAACCAATAGTTTTTGCTACAAAACTGAGCAGAAACGTTGTCAAAGCTACTAAAAGGAGTAGCTGGGTATCTTTGTATTTTCTAATTTGAATGGCCAGCAAACAACACTATTAAAAGAAAACCACTAAAATAGCAGGAGCTGTCTTGCTTTTGGTCCACCTTATAAAGGTGTCCGTTTAAGGAAATTTGACGACTTTTTTTCAATTATGGTTGAATTTCTTACTTTGGTTTTAAACCTGGTGTCCGTTTAATTTCTTGATAATGTTTTAGTGCTGACGAATTTGATTGGACACGTCAGAGTGACTCGACATCAAGTTCCGGCACTGGCCCTACAAATGACCACACCTATGGAACAGCAAAAGGTTATTACATGTATATTGAAACCTCTTCTCCAAGAAGGCCAGGAGACAAGGCAATGCTGATGAGCCCAAAATATTCATCAACAAGAGGAAAATGCCTTCAGTTCTGGTACCACATGTATGGAAGCCATATAGGGACCCTAAATGTTCAAATAAAGCGCATGGTTCGAGGAAAACCTAAATACATTTTGATGTGGTCTAAATCAGGCGATGATGGAAATCGCTGGTGGATTGCTCAGGTACACAAAGAAATTTTTAATGAAAGTTAAAGACAACTACAGAAATGATTTTGTCACAGAGGTGCGTACTTCCATCATAAGAGCAATTAAAATGGCAGTGGTTTCTGAAAGAGAAGCCTAGAAACGGGAAGAAGTTCACTTTTTCTTTCAACAGTCAAAGACTTTATCTATAACACAATTAGAATATGAAAGGCATTAGTGAGAAACAGGTATTGTTGTGGCTATAAACATGTCTTACTCTGCTCAGAGGGAAAATTACATGAATATTATTAGATCAGTAATCAAGAAAGCATTCGTATTAGGGAACCTTGTTCTACGACCAGAAACAGGTTACAAAAACTTGGGTGGTTTTAGTTTGCTCTTTAACCATTTTGGGGTAAGGTCGTTATCATTGACGAACTTGTCAGGTTTCCCATGCCACATTTCATTTTTATTTCAAAATAAAGATTCAAAGGCTTCAAATTCCTATGAACTGCAGTTGGTGCTAGAACCTCCTTGAAGTTCTTTGTGCTGGCAAAATTATTGCAGCACAAAATCTTAAAACAGAATCTAACGAGAATATCATTGTCTCGATTTTGCACAGCCTGGAGTCCTTGAATTGTGTCCTTGAAATTGGAATTCCTTGAAATATCAGTAGGGTATGGGCTTATACAGGTAACTTTTAGGGCGTGAAACGTTTTTGGCCGAGCAGAGTGTGGACCCGAGGGGGAGTGGGCTGAGGGGCAATTGGACCCGACGGAGTCGGTTCGTGGGATCGCGTTTGGAGGGGTGTCAAGCGATCAAGAAACGAGCGTGGCGCGTGGAAATTCGTGTTAATGTGTCAGTTAAGCCCCATTTATACGACATTCATTTTGGGGTCGGCACTCCTAAATTTTGGCAAGCGGGCCGTAAATCTAGGGCACGGCCTGCGTCATTTACTCGACAAAAATGAGTTCGATTTGTTTCAATGTTTCTTTCGGGAAGGTACCCCTGAAAGGAAAGGCACTCTTAAAATATTGAGCCATCAGGCATTTTTACAGCAGTTCCCGAAGGCTTTGACATAAAATTCCGGCCAAACATCACCGGCACTAGGCGATCAGCAAAGGATCAGGATAATTTTTCGCGGGTTGTACAAAACATTGAAGTCGTAGTAGTAAAAAAAATAGCGGATACACGAATACAAAAAGCAATTTTATGGGTTTTAAGCTCACGAAGAAAACGAAACGAAGGAAACGAAACAAAGTCACCATCTAAACAATTTTTTAAGTACTTAAACGCCGACAATACGGCTTTTTGCAGGCTTTTTTGAGCTCCTCCGTGACTGAGAGACCTTTGGACACATCCTCGCTCTTTTGTATGAATTGACATGGTTGAAGCAAGATTTTCTTATGGTAGTAATATCAAACTTCAGAGAAACCCGTGGAACTTTTGAATATATTTTGCAGGAGATTTCCGAAGATATTGCTTGTCAGGATACACCGATGCGAAAGGCCGTTACTCTAAATCGTCGACTAGCGATAAAATTGTATTATCTCGCTTCCGCATCCGAATATAGAACTATTGCAAAACTTGTTTATTTGGGTGTCTACTTCGTTTGTGTGTACTTGTGGCAAGGATGTTTGTGAAGCTATAACGAGAAGAAGGGCGTAAGTGATTTCCCATCGGTGACCGAACGCCCCGCAAAATCTCTTTTCGGCACGCGGGCCACTTTTTAGGCGGGCCAGGACGACCTCAAATTGGCTGCTTTTTTTAGAGCTTGCACAATTTGCATTCCCGTTTCCAATCTGGTATTGAGCATTCGTTTCCCCACTTTGTTCGCTGTTTTCTTTAGAAAAAGGTGATGCTGTGCGAAACAGTGAGCGGAACATGCCACCTACGCCATTACCCCCTTGACCATAAGGATACGTTCCCCGATAGACACTCCATCGCTTCATTGTATAAAGGGTATGACTTGCTGATGATAGGGGTAAAATTCGTGGTTCGTAGGCAACAGCATGTTAAAGAATTGCACGGCGTCGAAAATACAATTTGACGCGATTGATATGTGATGTAAATGGTATCAGTTAACCCATGTCTCCCCTTATAACCCTGTTGTTGGTTGAGCCAACGGAGTACTTAGGAGCGTTCTACACCATAACGACGTGCGGCAAGATACAATTTGTTCACATCCCCTAATTCTGATAGGCGGTCCGGGATAATAATACAGTTTCTCTGACAGATGGTTCATCTGATTGTAGGTCTTCTTTTTGTGCGTTTTTCTCATCGTCGTTGTCTGTTTCATCTCTTAATTCTATGTGCACTTCACTACCACAACATGCAACTTAACATCTATCCTCTTACAAATGTCACTTAAAGAAAAGGTCGGTGCAGAATCTCCGCACAGACGACTTGCAGCACTCTCCATAGTATAAATACCAATGACTGAACAAGGTTTGTCTATTGGCTTTTCTGGCTTTATAATTTTTAACTACTAACGTACCCAAAAGTCAAAAGTATAGAGTGTTTGATTAGAGCGTAAAACCCCTGAATTCATCAAAAACGGTTTGGCTTTTGTTTGTCTACGACGGTTCGCTCTTGCCAGGGGTTGACCTCTCCTAAAATCCCAGGAAAGGGAGGGGATTGATACTGTTCCTCTAGTTTTAATTTCTACTTTTTCATGATTTTAACATCCTCATGAATAAGACAATCACTTAAATTACCACGGCAGAACTTGCCAAAGAATGCTTAAAATGTTTTGTCGTGTGTTCAATTCAAGGCTTCCTTGTTCATTTCTTCGCCTTACGGCACGATTCAATGTGACATGCACTTAACACTCCGCTCGGCCAAAAAAGTGCTACGCCCTAAAAGTTATGAATTCTTGGTCGCCAAAAAGCATGAATACTGAGTTGTAGTGTGAAATGGCTTCTGAATTGAAAGTCAGTGTCCATTGTTTAATAAACAATGGACACTATCGCCTTCGATTCGCCTGAACAAGTCAGGCTTGGTACATTGGGCTCTCACTGTAGCACTCGTTTCAACCATCTCCTCAAAGGACACTGTAGACAAAGATTTATTTGTAACTCACTGGCCCTGGTTCTACTGCTTTTTGGAGACAAGGAATTAAACTATCATGGCTGCCCAGAAATATCATTCTGTTGTTCAAAAACGTATCACGGAATCCAAAAATCCTGCTTGTGGGAAAGTTAATCCGGCGGCAAACAAAATGAGAACCAATGACAGTTGGCGTTCCACTGCTTGGAGTCTCCAACCTTTTTTTTCTCTAAATTTTGTTTCAGGGATCCTGGTATACTACTTAGGCGGCACATATTTCTGCAAACACAACCTATAGTTATGAAAGGGAAAAACGTCTTCCTGAAAAAAGTGGATTTGGTAGGGAGGAAGATCGTACTTGGTTAATTCCAAGTGAACTATGCTACAATGTATTTCAACTGGTGCGGCTAAACCATGAACCCTACGACAAAACTTGTAAAAATCCTCCGGGAGAGGCATCCTTCACGATATCTTTTATTGGAAGATAATCCCGTAGCCTTGTGGTAGCCAAGACCCCATAGGTATTGGCGTGCAATAATGTATACGATTTTTAGTAAAGGGTGGCAATATTCTGTTGGCTAAGTTATTATATTACTAGCTAGCTCTGACATCAGGCGCAGATCGTGCAGGTTTACTTTCTATTTGCCGGTGGTTCAACGTCTCCCAGCCACAACCAATCATTTGTTTCCAGCACGTGATCATTTTTTTTTTGGAAATTGTGGTAGGGAATTAACCGCCGTCCGGGCAAAATAAAATTTTAGCCATTTAAAACAACGCCTAATATTAATAGTGAATGGGTTGTGAGTGCCCTGGCCAGAAAATACTAGTATTAATCAGACATTTTTTTACGCAAAACTCTTAAAGGGATGAATATTGTTATATCAAAGTTTCTTCTTCGACACTAATTCTCGCTGCTTGATGTCACTCACTCTTCTTGCAGGTCACAATAACATCAAGTTCTGACTACTGGCTGGTATTTGAAGGAATACGAGGGTCAGGTTATCGTGGTGACATAGCGATAGACGATGTAGAGTTACTGGATAATGCATGCCCACTTCCAGGTGATTGTAACTTCGAAGCAGGCATGTGTACTTGGCTCAATGTACCTAATAATGATGATTTTGACTGGCTTCGGGGGAGTGGCTCCACACAAAGTTTTTACACTGGCCCTTCCACCGATCACACAACAAACTCATTTGCTGGTAAGTAATAGAGTGAGGATTATTCTTAAAACAGTTGCTCTACATGTAGTAAGCAATCTTTGTCATATAATCTGAGAAGGATTACTTTCCTTGGCTTCTAAGAATTTTAATTCATTCAAAGATTTTCAATCTGACCAAATACAGACAAGTTCCCGTAAATTATTCACTGCTCCTTTCGCATGCAGGAATTCTGATTTGAATTTGACACCAGTTACGGGGACGACTAACGGATTCACTTTTCAAATAATCAATTCATTAATAGAATCTTGGGGGGTACGCTTGACCTGTTCTGGCTGTAAGGCAAATACTCCTAAGATGACATTTCTAACAAGAGTTAAAAAGGTTACGAAATATCAATATTGACCGTAAAAAGAACCAAAATAACTACATACATCAGAAGGAGAAAGCAGACGGATACTAACGAGGTCTTATAGCCGCTAAAATTAAACACAGCTAAACACTGCCGATTTAGCTGACGCTGAGGCCACTGGATTAGTACCTTCCCCTTATGTGTGCGTTTTTAATCCATCCCATTTTCATTTTGCAGGCAGCTATGTGTTCATTGAGACGTCATCCCCACGTAGAGTGGGTGACAAAGCATATTTCATCAGCCAGCCATTTGATCCAACCAACAGCACCGGTAGATGCTTGAAGTTCTGGCATCATATGAAAGGAGCATCCATTGGCACTTTGAATGTCTATATTTACACCGGTAACTTCTCTTCAATGTCTCTGCTTTGGCAGAGAAAGGGTAATAAAGGAAATAATTGGATGCTTGGGCAAACTCCAATCAGAAGCAGTATAAAGTACCAGGTAAAGACAATGTGCAGGTTGTCTCTGCTGTTTTTGGTTTATTAGTTATCCATTACCCATACCAAAGGTGGCATCAAGCTAAGAGTGAATTACGCAGAACTCGTTGTGGAAGTAAACATAATAATAGTTCTGATTACCTTCATTGGTCATCAAATTATTGATTTTCACATTATTTTCCTTTGTAACAAATAGATTCCATGTTGCTGTGCGTCTGTTCTTTATTAGATCACAGATGACGTCTAATTGTGGTGAAAACAAAGAAGTAGCCCATGAGCCACAGGCGAGTGTGTCACTGATGTTTTCACCACGTTTTGACTTCTTCTGTGATCCATTGCTAACCAGCCTCATGGCAACATGGAATCTTTTTTTGGGGGGGGGGGGGGGGGGGGGATGAAGAGAGACGAAAAGCTACATATGCATGTATACTTGCCTCGTACCACTAGACTGCTAGAGGATACATTTGTACTAGTTTACGCATTTTCCAAGTTACAAACGCCACCTTTCGTCCCCGCTTATTGTCTTCTTCAACTTATTTGTATACAGTTTATCTGGAAAGTTTTTCAAAGCCTTCCCTTCCTTAAAGCAGAACAATCTCGAAAACATTTTCGAAACTGCGTGTTTGGATGACACGCTATGGCTAATTTTGTACAGAATTCTCCCAGTTTAGGCATTTTCAAGTCGTCAAGAATTCTTTTTGTCTACGTTTCTCCGCTTTTTTTTATTTGTAAACAGCTTCGCTAAACTTTTTTTCGTGGCCTTCACTTGCTAAATCCGAAATTATCTCGCAAACTCTGTCAAAACCTCGTAATATTGAACACAAAAAATAAAACAAGTCGCCGTGACGTTATCCATGTATCTGTTTAAAAAAAAGATTCCATGATTCCGTGCGTCTCTTGTGTAATACTAACAGTAGATCACAGTTGACGTCAAATGATCAGTGCTAAAAACAAAAGAGTAGTAAACGAGCCGCGAGAGAGTCACTGATGATGTTTTCACCACGCACGTTATGACGTCTTCTGTGATCTATAATGACTAGACCCAGGCCACGGCAACATGGAATCTATTCGTTTTAAAATGAACAGAAAGGAAAAAACGACGTGCTAGCTTCGCACGGCTTGACTGTTGGAGGAGTTTTTCCAGTTTAGGCATATCCAAGTAACCAACACTCTTCTCAAATATTTTCGCCTTCTTTACCTTACTTACCTCTACTTGCTGAAAGTAATCGCAAAACCATTTTCGACAATGCAAGTCTCTCGTAGCGATGATATACGATTGGAACTGTTTATGAAATTTTGTCCACTTTAGGCATTTTCAAATCGTCAAGAACTCTTTCCGATATTGCCTCAATGAGCTCGGACATGATACTACCCTTTTCTTCGATTCCATCACCCAAACAAGGCCCTAGGGCAAGACACTGTGTATAGATGTGTTTGGTTTTAAACAGGTTGTGTTTGAAGGAATTCGTGGAAATAGCTACACTGGGGACATTGCCCTGGATGACATTTCGTTTACTGTTGGTGCAGGCAGTTGCACTCTTCAACCGTATGATGCTCTACCACCTGGAATGACAACTGCAGCTCCTACTACTTCAACTCCAACTACTATTGGTAATTAAGTGATGCTTATCTGTTTTACTTATGTTGACGACATGATAATGTTTTGGATATTTTCTAAAAAGAAAGAGAAAGAAGGCTGGTCTGGCCAGTCGAAATATTGTTTGGAAAACTTTTAAGTGCGCTTTATTTCTATTCTATTTATTGAATGTTGTTAAAACAATTTGCCATATCCATCCGACTTTCATTTATTTATTTTTTAATGAAAGAAAACTTTACCATAAATAGAACTAATTTTAACAACTGCCATATAAGTAGACGTATGGGTACACTCCACTATTAACAGCGTGCTGCAAGATGAGGAAAACTGGAAAATCCAGGGAAACCACTGATAAACAGTCCAGGGCATCCGGAGGAGAGGCACTCGTTGCTGGGAGAGACTACAGTCACGAAAAACAAAAAACAAAAACAAATGCGACGGCACCCCATGAAGTGTAGGATAAATCAGTAACAGACATACCAGGAAGACATTTTTCTAGCTACGGCGGGAGGGATGCTGTCCACCGAAGTACGCAAGTATAGCAAGCATGCCTTACGAGAAAAGCAACCCACAGTCTTAACGACATGTCTTGGAAGGCCTCTACTTGCACTATTTGCAGCTGACATCACCAATCCAATTCTTAAACTTTATACCATGGGATATTTTTACATGGCAACAATATATAACTGATTACTTGTCAGATGCAATTATGTAATGACTAATTTCAGGGGAATGGTCTTGGGGAAAGTCAGGAAAATTTAAAATGCTCTAAATTGTAACAGATAATCAGCTTTGCTACCTATTCAGTATCTTTCTGGATGATTACAAATCATGAAGATAAAATACTTTTCTCTGTAGCAATTGTGGGTTTTAACTGCACATTCGAAAGAAATCTCTGTAGCTGGACTCAAGACAACACCGATCAGTTTAACTGGACTCGGACATCGGGCTCAACACCTTCATTCTTAACTGGACCTTCTGTGGACCACACAACAGGCACTGGTAAGTGATTGTTTTCAGTGCATTTACTTTATGTACCTTACTAGGCAGTTAAAAAGGCAAAATTATTATTCCCACCGGCCATTGCCTTTTGTTTCCCTCTCTAAAGTCACCTTTTAATAGACAGTTTTCCACCTGAAAAAAAAAAAACTTAGAGAAAACGGCTGAAAAAATGTTTTAAACAACTCGAACTGTTGAGGGTGTGCAATTTCCAGAGATCTCTAAGTTATTTTTTATCTGCTGTGTACCCTGACCTCTTATAGCAATCCTTGTTAGAGGTTTTAAAAATCTTGATACCTTTCACTCTTCTCTTGTGCTACATTTGTGAGTAAAATTATTTGTACATGTAAAAAGATACGTGAGTACAATACAGTCCCTTATTAATGCGTTTGCCTTTAATTTAAAGTTATTACCTAGTTTTTTTATCTCTTTCTCCCATACTCAAAGATTGTTCTGCATGGGGCTGTAGTCAGGGTAAGGTTTCAAAAGTAGTTGGCTCCCAAAGTTGTTTCAGTCGTGTGAAAGGCACGATATTTTTTAAGGTTTATTTTTGCCCATGTTTAAATTGTTAGGGAAAATACGGACTTGAAAACTTTACTTCTTCTTCTTCCATGAAACCAGACATCCTCCTTTCTATAGGGACGTTAAAGAGCTTAATTCAAGTCAGGTTAATTAATTCATAGTAGTTAAAATAAGAACCTATTTCTTAGCACCTTATTTTAACTGTACTGTCTTTGCTATAGCAGTCTGTTACATTTATATTATATTTTTGCTTTGTTGTCAACGCTTTTAACGTTAAGAAACGACAGCACCTGATCAGAGTGGAAAACCACTATGATAACAAAACTTTTTAACAGTGTTTGATTAACTTTAAAGCTCTAACAACATTCTGTTGTACATTGTAAGCAAATGGATGGTACATGTACATTGAGTCATCTTTCCCAAGAAAGCCAAATGACACAGCGAAGCTTATAAGTTCAATTGTCCCCGGCACAACTGCTCATAGTGGAAAGTGTTTGTCGTTTTGGTATCACATGTATGGTGCACACATCAGTACTCTTAGTGTGTATCTAAGGACTGGTTCTCATGACACCCTCCTGTGGTCAAAGGCAGGGACTCATGGAAATAACTGGCTTCAGGCAGCAGTCACAGTTAATAGCAGCACTCATTTTCAGGTAAAACATGCAATTTTTTGCAAGAAAAAATCAACAAAAAAGAAATCAAGTTCTTAATTGAAACAGATCATTTACGCGGAATTGCCATGCCATGGATATGGTCATGTTAAATTAAATACCTAGTGACTTTTCAAGAACAAAACAGAGAAAAATGAGTCATAATATTTATATCAATAGTTGACCAGGTGACTTTGACAGTGGACTATCGTCACCGTCACCGCACTGTTATCCTCTGAAGTCAGAGATTTTCTTTCGTTGCGCGTTCTGAGGCTTTTGGTAGCAAACAAATTAGTTGCTAGATGTCACATGACCTTACACGCTGTTCTGGAAAAATCGAACCTTTCTTAAAGAATACTGTTTATTTTCCCCTCAGGTTGTATTTGAAGGAGTTCGTGGTAGGAGCTTTCGAGGTGATATAGCGATTGATGACATCGTTATTAAAAACGGTTTCTGCCAAGCCTTGAAAGCTTGCTCATTTGAAGATGTTCAAATGTGCGGATGGACAAATGAAAAGAGGTTAACTGATTAATGTTGTTTGTGTTAGCCTGAGGTACTGTTTAACAGTATTATTTAATGAAAATGAAGAAATGATCGTCGCAGTGAACGCAATTTATGCAATTGCGTAAAGAAGCCTGAAAAAATCCAGGACTTCAACGGGGTTTGAACCCGTGACCTCGCGATTACCGGCAAGACGCTCTACCAACTGAGTTTTGAAACCACTGACGTAGGGAGCAGGTCAGTTGTGGGTTCATATGTTCCCGTGAAAGAAATTGAACTGCTCCCAACGTCAGTGGCTTCATAGCTCAGTTGGTGGAGCATCGCACCGGTAATAACGAGGTCAGGGGCTCAAACTCCGTTGCAGTCCTGGATTTTTTTTACGCAATTGCATAAATTGCGTTCACTCCGACGATCATTTCTTCATTTTAATTTCATTTCATTTCCGCAGTTCATATATGATTTATTTCATATATCATTAGCAGTATTATTCAATCTTATCGCGCAAGCTCCGAACCAGTAGTTTTTGATACAAAAAGCTAAAATGTTTCCAAAAATAAGCAGAAATGTTATCCAGACTGATCACAGGAGTAGCTGGGATGCTTTGAAAGGCCATCAAACAAAATTATAAGCAAAAAACGACTAAAAAGGCAGGAACTGTCTTAGTTTTGGTCCGTGTTTTAAGGGCCAGTGTCTGTTTACGGGAATTTGACTTTTTTTCAATTATGGCGGGATTTCTTACTTTCCCTTTAAACCTGGTATCCGTTTCTTGCTAATGTTTTAGTGCTGATGACTTTGATTGGACACGCCAGAGTGGTTCAACATCAAGTTCCAGCACTGGCCCTACAAATGACCACACCTATGGAACAGCGAAAGGTTATTACATGTATATTGAAACCTCATTGCCAAGAAGGCCAGGAGACAAGGCAATGCTGATGAGCCCCAAATATCCATCAACAAAAGGAAAATGCCTTCAGTTCTGGTATCACATGTATGGAAGCCACACAGGGACCCTAAATGTTCAAATAAAGCGCATGGTTGGAGGAAAACCTACATACATTTTGATGTGGTCTAAATCAGATGATAATGGAAATCGCTGGTGGATTGCTCAGGTACACAAAGAAATTTTTGATGAAAGTTAAAGACACCAAGAGAAATGATTAATTTCTCATAGAGGTGCTTACTTCCCTTATAAGAGCAAAGCATACCTATATTCAAATGGTAAACAGTGGTTTCTGTAAAAGAATACTAAAAACGAAAGACGTTCATTTTTTTCCCTGACAGTCAAAGACATCTATAACACAATTAAAACACGAAAGACGTTTTGTAAGAGATAGGTATCGTTGTGGCTATAAACAGTTTTACTCTGCCCAGAGGGACAATTATATGAATATTATCAGATCAGTAATCAAGAAAGCATTCGTTTGGCGGAACCGGTTTTTTTCGACACGTAAAAGGTGCAAAACATTTGGGTGTTTTAGGGTTGCCATATTAGGGTGGTTCATGGCTGGTTTTACGTTATACGTACCTTGCAAGTTTTATCCGTTTCGGTTTTAAGGTAAACAGATTTGCAAATTGACTGTAAAGGATTTGTATGGCTGTCGGCAATAAAACGCCGAAATATAGCCCAGTTAAGGTGGCTGAACACAGTTTTGGCAGTTTGTGAGTATGTCATTTGTTAGATCATGGCGAGAGAAAGGTTGCAGCTCACAAGCTGAAACTTGGCAAGTGAAAAATATACTGATGAAAGATTTTGATTGACAAGTAAAATGTGACGTTTTCATAGTTTCCATGGCAACATGAACGATTGAATACAACCTTAAAATTTCACTTTTGCTCAGTTTACATAAAATTCGCTGATTAGATTTTCCTATAAACTTGCACACAGCTTACTATAATTAATCATTACCATTTGAAACTTATTTGACCAAATTTTAACAGACAGGTTTTTAGATAATCAATGATATAATTGTACTCTAATTATTAAATGTGTCACAAAATTCGTCTGTTCAACTTCCATTTTAAAGTTCTCGTTATTTAAAATACGATAAAAGTAACAATTCTGCCAAATATCACAAAATTTTAGAGAGTAGATTTTGAGAAATCGTGGTCTGTATACCATTGCTTTTTTCACCGCCATGTTTGTTTGTCTAATTTAAAACACGCGCCGTCACGCGAGTTACCGCTGACCGCCCCCAAAATTGTGCTTAGCCACCTTAAAGTGCTCAAGTTCGCGTCCAAATTCGTCGGGTATAACCACTATGCATCGGTTCCGCGAGTTAAAGAGGCTTGACTTTCAGGTCCGGTTACATTTTGCACTTCCCGATGGAAACTTCTTTCGGTTTTTAACTTTGAAAACAACGTAAATTTGAGTATGGACTCGACCGCGAAATTTCCTGATATTCGCTTATCAATGTCTCCGCGAAGAATCGTCCGAATTTCGTGCAAAGCCTCTCGTTCGAGAGATAATTTCTTGCATTTTGAACACGTTTCAAAATAATTGACAACATATTAGTTCAGCGGTTCCCTTTTTACTGTAAATACGGCCATGTTTGTGTGTCGTGACAAAGAGCCCGTACTCGGTCGGATCTGACAGCGGCTTACACCATTAAAGAAACAAGTTTATAGAAATAGCACGACTTCTACTGTTTTCCTGGGAAAAGGAATTAAATTTAACATGGCTGCTCATAAATATCATTCTGTTGTTCAAAACTTATTTCGGAATACAAAAATCCTGGTGGGGAAAACTAATCCGGCAGCAAACAAAATGAGAACCAATGACAGTTGCCGTTCTACGCCTTAGACTCTGCTTGCCTATGGATACTCCAACCTTTTTTTTTTCTCTAAATTTTGTTTCAGGGATCCTGGTTTACTGCTACTATTAATCAGACATTTTTTTACGCAAAACTCTTAAAGGGATGAATAATGTTATATCAAAGTTTCTTCTTCGACACTAATTCTCGCTGCTTGATGTCACTCGATCACTCTTCTTGCAGGTCACAATAACATCAAGTTCTGACTACTGGCTGGTATTTGAAGGAATACGAGGGACTGGTTATCGTGGTGACATAGCGATAGACGATGTAGAGTTACTGGATAATGCATGCCCACCTCCAGGTGATTGTAACTTCGAAGCAGGCATGTGTACTTGGCTCAATGTACCTAATAATGATGATTTTGACTGGCTTCGGGGGAGTGGCTCCACACCAAGTTCTTACACTGGCCCTTCCACCGATCACACAACAAACTCATTTGCTGGTAAGTAATAGAGTGAGAATTATTTTTAAAACAGTTGCTCTACATGTAGTAAGCAATCTTTGTCATTTAATCTGAAAAGGATTACTTTCCTTGGCTTCTAAGAATTTTAATTCATTCAAAGATTTTCAATCTGACCAAATACAGACAAGTTCTCGTAAATTATTCACTGCTCATTTCGCATGCAGGAATTCTGATTTGAATTTGACACCAGTTACGGGGACGACTGAAGGATTCACTTTTCAAATAATCAATTCATTAATAGAATCTTGGGGGGTACGCTTGACCTGTTTTTGCTGTAAGGCAAATACTCCTAAGATGACATTTCCAACAAGAGTTAAAAAGGTTACGAAATATCAATATTGACCGTAAATAGAACCAAAATAACTACATCAGAAGGAGAAAGCAGACGGATACTAACGAGGTCTTATAGCCGCTAAAATTGAACACAGCTAAACACTGCCTATTTTGCTGGAGCTGAGGCCACTGGATTAGTACCTTCCCCTTATGTGTACGTTTTTAATCCATCCCATTTTCATTTTGCAGGCAGCTATGTGTTCATTGAGACGTCATCCCCACGTAGAGTGGGTGACAAAGCATATTTCATCAGCCAGCCATTTGATCCAACCAACAGCACCGGTAGATGCTTGAAGTTCTGGCATCATATGAAAGGAGCATCCATTGGCACTTTGAATGTCTATATTTACACCGGTAACTTCTCTTCAATGTCTCTGCTTTGGCAGAGAAAGGGTAATAAAGGAAATAATTGGATGCTTGGGCAAACTCCGATCAGAAGCATTGTAAAGTACCAGGTAAAGCCAATGTGCAGGTTGTCTCTGCTGTTTTTGGTTTATTAGTTATCCATTACCCATGCCAAAGGTGGCATCAAGCTAAGAGTGAATTACGCAGAACTCGTTGTGGAAGTAAACATAATAATAGTTCTGATTACCTTCATTGATCTTCAAATTATTGATCTTCACATTTTTTTCCCTTGTAACAAATAGATTCCATGTTGCTGTGCGTCTGTTCTTTATTAGATCGCAGATGACGTCTAATTGTGGTAAAAACAAAGAAGTAGCACATGAGCCACAGGCGAGTGTGTCACAGATGTTTTCACCACGTTTTGACTTATTCTGTGATCCATTGCTGACCAGCCTCATGGCAACATGGAATCTTTTTTGGGGGGGGGGGGGGAGAGGGGGAGAATGAAGAGAGACGAAAAGCTACATATGCATGTATACTTGCCTCGTACCACTTGACTGCTCGAGAATAGATTTGTACTAGTTTACGCATTTTCCAAGTTACAAACGCCACCTTTCGTCCCCGCTTATTTTCTTCTTTAACTTATTTGTATACAGTTTGTCTGGAAAGTTTTTCAAAGCCTTCCCTTCCTTAAAGCAGAACAATCTCGAAAACATTTTCGAAACTGCGTGTTTGGATGACACGCTATGGCTAATTTTGTACAGAATTCTCCCAGTTTAGGCATTTTCAAGTCGCCAAGAATTCTTTTTGTCTACGTTTCTCCGCTTTTTTTATTTGTAAACAGCTTCCGCTAAACTTTTTTTCGTGGCCCTCACTAGCTAAATCCGAAAATGTCTTGCATACTCTGTCAAAACCTCGTAATATTGAACACAAAAAATAAAACAAGTCGCCGTGACGTTATCCATGTATCTGTTTAAAAAAAAGATTCCATGATTCCGAGCGTCTCTTGTGTAATACTAACAGTAGATCACAGTTGACGTCAAATGATCAGTGCTAAAAACAAAAGAGTAGTAAACGAGCCGCGAGAGAGTCACTGATGATGTTTTCACCACGCACGTTATGACGTCTTCTGTGATCTATAATGACTAGACCCAGGCCACGGCAACATGGAATCTATTCGTTTTATACAATGAACAGAGAGGAAAAAACGACGTGCTAGCTTCGCACGGCTTGACTGTTGGAGGAGTTTTTCCAGTTTAGGCATATCCAAGTAACCAACACTCTTTTCAAATATTTTCGCCTTCTTTACCTTACTTGTAGATCGTTTCTTTCGAAAGTTTGTGAAGACCTTTACTTGCTGAAAGTAATCGCAAAACCATTTTCGACAATGCAAGTCTCTCGTAGCGATGATATACGATTGGAACTGTTTATGAAATTTTGTCCACTTTAGGCATTTTCAAATCGTCAAGAACTCTTTCCGATATTGCCTCAATGAGCTCGGACATGATACTACCCTTTTCGATTCCATCACGCAAACAAGGCCCTAGGGCAAGACTCTGTTTATAGATGTGTTTGGTTTTAAACAGGTTGTGTTTGAAGGAATTCGTGGAAATAGCTACACTGGGGACATTGCCCTGGATGACATTTCGTTTACTGTTGGTGCAGGCAGTTGCACTCTTCAACCGTATGATGCTCTACCACCTGGAATGACAACTGCAGCTCCTACTACTTCAACTCCAACTACTATTGGTAATTAAGTGATGCTTATCTGTTTTACTTATGTTGACGACATGATAATGTTTTGGATATTTTCTAAAAAGAAAGAGAAAGAAGGCTGGTCTGGCCAGTCGAAATATTGTTTGGAAAACTTTTAAGTGCGCTTTATTTCTATTTCTATTTATTGAATGTTGTTAAAACAATTTGCCATATCCATCCGACTTTTATTTATTTATTTTTTAATGAAAGAAAACTTTACCATAAATAGAACTAATTTTAACAACTGCCATATAAGTAGACGTATGGGTACACTCAACTATTAACAGCGTGCTGCAAGATGAGGAAAACTGGAAAATCCAGGGAAACCACTGATAAACAGTCCAGGGCATCCGGAGGAGAGGCACTCGTTGCTGGGAGAGACTACAGTCACGAAAAACAAAAAACAAAAACAAATGCGACGGCACCCCATGAAGTGTAGGATAAATCAGTAACAGACATACCAGGAAGACATTTTTCTAGCTACGGTGGAAGGGATGCTGTCCACCGAAGTACGCACGTATAGCAAGTATGCCTCACAAGAAAAGCAACCCACAGTCTTAACTACATGTCTTGGAAGGCCTCTACTTGCACTATTTGCAGCTGACATCACCAATCCAATTCTTAAACTTTATACCATGGGATATTTTTACATGGCAACAATATATAACTGATTACTTGTCAGATGCAATTATGTAATGACTAATTTCAGGCCAGGGGAATGGTCTTGGGGGAAGTCAGGAAAATTTAAAATGCTCTAAAATTTAACAGATAATAAGCTTTTCTGCCTATTCAGTATCTTTCTGGATGATTACAAATCATAAAGATAAAATACTTTTCTCTGTAGCAATTGTGGGTTTTAACTGCACATTCGAAAGAAATCTCTGTAGCTGGACTCAAGACAACACCGATCAGTTTAACTGGACTCGGACATCGGGCTCAACACCTTCATTCTTAACTGGACCTTCTGTGGACCACACAACAGGCACTGGTAAGTGATTGTTTTCAGTGCATTTACTTTATATACCTTACTAGGCAGTAAAAAGGCAAAATTTTTTTGCCCAACAGACATTGCCTTTTGTTTCCCTCTCTAAAGTCACCTTTTAATAGAGAGGTTTCCACCTGAAAAAAAGAAAAAGGAAGAAAAACTTACAGAAAACGGCTGAAGAAATGTTAGAAACAACTCGAACTGTTGTTATATTTTTGCTTTGTTGTCAACGCTTTTAACGTTAAGAAACGACAGCACCTGATCAGAGTGGAAAACCACTATGATAACAAAACTTTTTAACAGTGTTTGATTAACTTTAAAGCTCTAACAACATTCTGTTGTACATTGTAAGCAAATGGATGGTACATGTACATTGAGTCATCTTTCCCAAGAAAGCCAAATGACACAGCGAAGCTTATAAGTTCAATTGTCCGCGGCACAACTGCTCATAGTGGAAAGTGTTTGTCGTTTTGGTATCACATGTATGGTGCACACATCAGTACTCTTAGTGTGTATCTAAGGAATGGTTCTCATGACACCCTCCTGTGGTCAAAGGCAGGGACTCATGGAAATAACTGGCTTCAGGCAGCAGTCACAGTTAATAGCAGCACTCATTTTCAGGTAAAACATGCAATTTTTTGCAAGAAAAAATCAACAAAAAAGAAATCAAGTTCTTAATTGAATCAGATCATTTACGCGGAATTGCCATGCCATGGATATGGTCATGTTAAATTAAATACCTAGTGACTTTTCAAGAAAAAAAAAACAGAGAAAAATGAGTCATAATATTTATATCAATAGTTGACCAGGTGACTTTGACAGTGGACTATCGTCACCGTCACCGCACTGTTACCCGCGGAAGTCAGAGATTTTCTTTCGTTGCGCGTTCTGAGGCTTTTGGTAGCAAACAAATTAGTTGCTAGATGTCACATGACCTTACACGCTGTTCTGGAAAAATCGAAGCTTTCTTAAAGAATACTGTTTATTTTCCCTTCAGGTTGTATTTGAAGGAGTTCGTGGTAGGAGCTTTCGAGGTGATATAGCGATTGATGACATCGTTATTAAAAACGGTTTCTGCCAAGCCTTGAAAGCTTGCTCATTTGAAGATGTTCAAATGTGCGGATGGACAAATGAAAAGAGGTTAATTGATTAATGTTGTTTGTGTTAGCCTGAGGTACTGTTTAACAGTATTATTTAATGAAAATGAAGAAATGATCGTCGCAGTGAACGCAATTTATGCAATTGCGTAAAGAAGCCTGAAAAAAATCCAGGACTTCAACGGGGTTTGAACCCGTGACCTCGCGATTGCCGGTAAGACGCTCTACCAACTGAGTTTTGAAACCACTGACGTAGGGAGCAGGTCAATTGAAGGTTCATATGTTCCCGTGAAAGAAATTGACCTGCTCCCAGCGTCAGTGGCTTCATAACTCAGTTGGTGGAGCATCGCACCGGTAATAACGAGGTCAGGGGCTCAAACCCCGTTGCAGTCCTGGATTTTTTTCAGGCTTCTTTACGCAATTGCATAAATTGCGTTCACTCCGACGATCATTTCTTCATTTTAATTTCATTTCATTTCCGCAGTTCAAACATGATTCATTCATATATCATTAGCAGTATTATTCAATCTTATCGCGCAAGCTCCGAACCAGTAGTTTTTGATACAAAAAGCTAAAATGTTTCCAAAAATAAGCAGAAATGTTATCCAGACTGATCACAGGAGTATCTGGGATGCTTTGAAAGGCCATCAAACAAAATTATAAGCAAAAAACGACTAAAAAGGCAGGAACTGTCTTAGTTTTGGTCCGTGTTTTAAGGGCCAGTGTCTGTTTACGGGAATTTGACTTTTTTTCAATTTTTGCTGAATTTCTTACTTTCCTTTTAAACCTGGTATCCGTTTCTTGGCAATGTTTTAGTGCTGATGACTTTGATTGGACACGCCAGAGTGGTTCAACATCAAGTTCCAGCACTGGCCCTACAAATGACCACACCTATGGAACAGCGAAAGGTTATTACATGTATATTGAAACCTCATTTCCAAGAAGGCCAGGAGACAAGGCAATGCTTATGAGCCCCAAATATCCATCAACAAAAGGAAAATGCCTTCAGTTCTGGTATCACATGTATGGAAGCCACACAGGGACCCTAAATGTTCAAATAAAGCGCATGGTTGGAGGAAAACCTACATACATTTTGATGTGGTCTAAATCAGGTGATAACGGAAATCGCTGGTGGATTGCTCAGGTACACAAGGAAATGTTTGATGAAAGTTAAAGACACCAAGAAAAATGATTAATTTCTCATAGAGGTGCTTACCTTTACTATAAGAGCAAAGCATACCAATATTCAAATGATAAACAGTGGTTTCTGTAAAAGAATACTAAAAACGAAAGACGTTCATTTTTTTCCCTGACAGTCAAAGACATCTATAACACAATTAAAACACGAAAGACGTTTTGTAAGAGATAGGTATCGTTGTGGCTATAAACAGTTTTACTCTGCTCAAAGGGACAATTATATGAATATTATCAGATCAGTAATCAAGAAAGCATTCGTTTGGCGGAACCGGTGTTCTTCGACACGTAAAAGGTGCAAAACATTTGGGTGTTTTAGGGTTGCCATACTAGGGTCGTTCATGGCTGGTTTTTTATTGCTTTTTAACTATTGCAGGGGAAGGTGTTCATCATTGATGAACTTCTCAGGTCTCCCATGCCATATTTCTTGAAAGTACCTGAAATCCTTTGAATTTCAAAACAAAGATTCAAAGCCTTAACATCGCCAGAAATTTCGAATCGACATGCTCAGTGAGAGGCGACACTGAGAAAAGATCGAAAATCGAAAAAAAATTGTCCTAGAGGCATATATAAGAGTTCGCCTACTTCGTATTTTTGTTAAACTAAATGAGTCTGCATTTATACGTAACTTGCAAGTTTTATCCGTTTTGGTTTTAAGGTAAACAGATTTGCAAATTGACTGTAAAGGAAAAAAACGAGATTTCCTTAAAAAGAAGGCAATCTCTTCCAATAACCCGGCTATATGGGATCAATTTAGGTGTGCAAGAAACCACGCAAATAACGCAATTAAACTCTCAAAAAGACTCTATGTTTCTGACAACTTGGAAGCCAACAAAGGTAATTTGCGCAAAACATGGAATGTTATCAACGAGCTAACTTCACGTAACAGTGGTAAGTCAACAAATATTTTGGAGATCAAGGTAGATAAATAAAATAGCAAGTAACCCCATGGACATTGCGGAAACTATTAACGATCACTTTACAAACGTTGCGCAAGTATTAGCACAAGATATTCCTGTTGTCGATGCTAATCCTGAGTCTTATTTAGAGCCCACTGACCATTCGTTTTCTCTGGAAATTCCGAGTGTTGATATTGTTTCTAACGTTTTGTCGAAAATTGATGAAAAGAAAGCCACCGGTCTTGATATGATTACGAGTAAATTGTTGAAAATGGCTGCTAATATCGTCGCACCCTCTCTTACCTCAATATTCTCAAAGTCTATTCTCACTGGGATATATCGAAACGATTGGAAAATGGCCAAAGTGACTCCACTTTTTAAAAAGGGCATTAAATCGGACCCTAACAACTACAGGCCAATATCCGTAATCCCTATAATTTCGAAAGTTTTTGAAAGAAATGTTTATAATCAACTTTTCCATTATCTAGATGATAATAAATTGCTACTAGGTTGCCAATCAGGGTTCCGTTCTCTACATAGTACGCTCACGGCTTTGCTTGAGGCAACAAATGCTTGGTCAGTAAACATCGACAATGGCCTTCTAAATGGCGTTGTCTTTATTGACCTTACTAAGGCATTCGATACCATTGATCATGAGATCAATGGGTGTAAGATGTCATACTTGGGTGTCGATCAGGCAGCCATAAAATGGTTCTCGTCGTACTTAAGTGGCCGAACCCAAAGATGTAATGTCAGTGGCAAACTATCATCTGCTCGTACCCTCAGTTGCGGCGTGCCGCAGGGTAGCCAATTGGGTCCTTTGCTATTTTTAATTTACATTAATGATCTTCCCAACTCCCTGCGGGGCGCCGTACCAAGAATGTTTGCCGATGACACCAACCTTACGTTATCTGCTAAGACCTTAACAGAGCTTAAGCTAGCTCTAACCCCTGAATTAAATAACCTTAGCTGTTGGCTGAAAGCTAACAAGCTCAGTCTAGATGTTGCTAAAACAGAGCTAATGATTATTGGATCAAGACAAAGACTATCTGCCCAATGTGACGATGTAGAAATCAGAATTGATGATCAAATTATCAAGAGAGTCGATCATACCAAATCCTTGGGTCTTACCATAGATGCTCAACTCTCTTGGGGTAAACACGTTGAAGAGATTTGCAAGAAAGTCTCTTCAGCTATAGGCGCCCTAAAACGTGTGCGGCCGTTTATATCCAAAGAAACTGCAATCCAAATTTATAACGCCTTAATTATGCCTCATTTTGATTACTGCAGCCCCGTCTGGGACTGTTTGAGTGGTTACTTGAGTGATAAGCTCCAAAAATTACAGAATCGTGCAGCCAGAGTTATTACTAAATCACCCTTTGATGCGAGCTTAAACCACCTACTCTCCATCCTCAGCTGGGAGAGGCTATCTCTTTGACGAAAGAAACAAAAAGCCTTAATGATGTATAAAACCATGAATGATCTTGCTCCGGAATATCTACAAAGTATTTTCTCTCAGCGTGACTCTGCTTACAACTTAAGAAACTCTGAGGGAAGACTGACGCTGTCCAAACCAAGCACCAATTATTTGAAACGAAGCTTCTCTTACAGCGGGGCCATGTTATGGAATAACTTGCCCAAAAACTTAAAAAATGCTGCATCCGTTGAGCATTTTAAGCGAAATATCAAGAAGGTAGCTGATATATCAGATTCCCACACGGCAATCATGTAAAGCAGTTGTAATTAGTTTTAGTTTTTAACTTAAGCTTAACTGATGATTTCCCGTGTTTAAATAAAGATTTACATACATACATACAAGGAATTGTATGGCTGTCGGCGATAAAACGCCGAGTTCGCGTCCAAATTCGTCGGGTATAACCACTTTGCATCGGTTCCGCGAGTTAAAGAGGCTTGACTTTCAGGTCCGGTTACATTTTGCACTTCCCGATGGAAACCTCTTTCGGTTTTTAACTTTGAGTATGGACTCGACCGCGAAATTTCCTGATATTCACTTATCAATATCTCCGCGAAAAATCGTCCGAATTTCGTGCAAAGCCTCTCGTTCGAGAGATAATTTCTTGCATTTTGAACACGTTTCAAAATAATTGACAGCATATTCGTTCAGCAGTTCCTTTTTTACTGTAAATACGGCCATGTTTGTGTATCGTGACAAAGAGCCCGTACTCGGTCGGATCTGACAGCGGCTTACACCATTAAAGAAACAAGTTTATAGAAATAGCACGACTTCTACTGTGTTCCTGAGACAAGGAATTAAATTTAACATGGCTGCTCATAAATATCATTCTGTTGTTCAAAAACTTATTTCGGAATACAAAAATCCTGGTGGGGAAAACTAATCCTGCAGCAAACAAAATGAGAACCAATGACAGTTGCCGCTCTACGCCTTAGAGTCTGTTTGCCTATGGATACTCCAACCTTTTTTTTTCTCTAAATTTTCTTTCAGGGATCCTGGTTTACTCCTTAGGCGGCACATTTTTCTTCAAACACAACTTATAGTTATGAAGGAGAATAACATTCTTCCTCAGTGAAAAAAGTGGGGTTTGGATCGTTCCTTTGGTTGATTCCAAGTAAACTCTGCTACAACATGTGTTACAACTGGTCCGGCTGATCCATGAATCCTACGACAAACCCTGTAAAAACCGTCCGGTTAATGACACCTTTTGCAATTTTCCTAAAGGAAAAAAATTCTGTAGCCTTGCGGTAGCCAAGACCTCATTGGTATTGGTATTATAATTTTTACAATATCTTCAAGGTGGCGATATTCGGTTAGCTACGTTATTACTAGCTACCCCTAACATTAGGCGCAGATTGTGCAGGTTTATATTCTGTTGGTGGTTCAACGTCTCCCAGCCACAACCAATCATTTGTTTTCAGCACATGATCAGTTTTTTGAAAATTGTGGAAAAGAATTAACGGCCGGCAGGCAACATAAAATTTTAGCCATTTGAAACAACGACGTCTGGTATCAATAGTAAATGGGTTGTGAGTGCCCTGACGGAAAATAGCTATTAAAGAGACGTTTTGTACGTAAAACTCTTAAAAGGATGAATAGTATTGTATCAGGATTTTTCTTCGCCACTGAAAATTCTCACTGCTTGATGTCACTCACTCTTCTTGCAGGTTACAATAACATCACGTTCTGACTATTGGCTGGTATTTGAAGGAGTACGAGGGTCCGGTTATCAAAGTGACATAGCCATAGACGATGTAGAGTTACTGGATAATGCATGCCCACCTCCAGGTGATTGTAACTTTGAGAGAGGCATGTGTACTTGGCTCAATGTGCCTAATAATGATGATTTTGACTGGCTTCGCGGGAGTGGCTCTACACCAAGTTCTTACACTGGCCCTTCCACCGATCACACAACAAACTCATCTGGTGGTAAGTAATAGAATGAGAATTATTTTTAAAACAGTTGTTCTACATGTAGTAAGCAATCCTTTTCATTTAATCTGAGAAGGATTACTTTCCTTGGCTATTTTCCCTAGATTTCACCAACAGATATTTTTTCCATTCTCGTGAATGGTATTTGATGTACGACATTGAAATTCAGCTGGGTTCACAACATGTTCCGCGCCAGGCAGTACATTTTTAAGGCAAATACTCTTAAGATGATAATTCTTTGTGCTCAACATTTTCCGTTAATAGCGCTGCGCGCAGATTATTTATGGACCCAAATTGAAATTCACATTAGCGAATTCCCCACTTTTATCTGACTTTTGTTATTAAAATTTCATGTTTGTCTGTCTTTTGTCATTAAAATGAGAAAAATGACAAAACTCAGACAAAAATTGCAAATTAATCACTTTGACGTCATTGGTGCACTGCGCTATAATTGTCATTTTTCACGTTCTAACGTCACATATCTCCTGTGGTCTGCACTATAATTGAGACTGCGCTATTTCATCCATTGATTATTTCATTTTATCAGCTTCACCGAAGAAAACAAAGCAACTCGGAAAACAAAGTATATGCCACAACAAGAGTTAAAAAGGTTACGAAATATCAATAATGACGGTAAAAAAAAAAAAAAGAAGGAAAATGGCTGCATACCGTATTTATTCGATTAACCGTCCTGGGCGCTTGTTCGAGGTAGGCGCTTATTAAATTTTCAACATTTTCAGCAAGTGTAGTATGTTTATTGCAACAAAACAATAAATGGTGATAACAAAACGCGAAGATGCAAGGTTTCTGTAAAATACTCTGAAGAAAACTCCGTCTTCTGAAAGTCTCTTATTAGTACTTTTTCAATTCGTTTTCTGCCTTTAGGGTGGGTGCTTACTCGAGGTGGGGCGCTATTTCGAAGTTGGGCGCTTAATCCAATATTAAATACGGTACATCAGGAGGAGAAAGGAGACGGATACTAACGAGGTCTTATAGTTGCTAAAATTTAACACTACCGATTTAGCTGAAGCTGAGGACACTGGATTAGTACCTTCCCCTGGTGTGTATTATTTTTACTCCATCCCATTTTCATTTTGCAGGCAGCTATGTGTTCATTGAGACGTCATTCCCACGTCAACCGGGTGATATTGCGTATCTCATCAGCCAGATATTTGATCCAACCAACAGCACTGGTATATGCTTGAGGTTCTGGCATCATATGAAAGGAACATCCATTGGCACTTTGAATGTCTATATTTACACCGGTAACTTCTCTTCAATGTCTCTGCTTTGGCAGAGAAAGGGAAATAAAGGAAATAATTGGATGCTTGGGCAAACTCCAATAAGAAGCATTGTAAAGTACCAGGTAAAGACAATATGCCTTCAGGTCTTCTATGCTGTTTTTTGTTTATTAGTCATCCAGTATCCATATCATCAAATTAAGAATGGATTACGCAGAATTCGTTGTGGACGTTAACATAATAGCAGCTTTGAACACCTACATTGTTTTAACCAGATCTTCACATTATTGTCTGTTTTAACAAACAGATTCCATGTTGCTGTGCTTCGGTTCTGTATTAGATCACAGATGTCGTCTAATTGTGGTAAAAACAAAGAAGTGGCACATGAGCTGCAGGCGAGTGTGTCACTGATGTTTCCCCACGTTTTGACGTCTTCTGTGATCTATTACTGACCAGGCTCATGGCAACATGCAATCTATTAGTATTGTACAGTGAAGAGAGAGGAAAAAGCTACATATATATATACCTGCCTCGTACCACTTGACTGTTCGAGGTTCGATTTGTGTCGCTTTACAAGTTACAAAAGCTACTTTTCGTCCCTCCTTCTTCTTCTTCTTTATCTTACTTACATACAGTTTATCCGAAAAGTTTTTCAACGCCTTTTGCCGAAAACAAAATAATCGCGAAAACGTTTCCAAATTTACGATGACAAGCTATGGCAAATTTTATAAAGAATTCTTCCAAATGCGGCATTTCCAAGTCGTCAAGAACTCTTATTGTCTCGGTTTCTCCGCTTTTCTTATTTATAGACAGCTTACGCTAAACTTTTTTTCGTGGCCTTCACTTGCTAAATCCGAAAATGTCTTTCGACCTTTTTCAAAACCGCGTCATATTGAACACAACAAAGAAAACAAGTTGCCGTGCGTTATACATGTATCTGTTTGTTTAACAAAAAGATTCCATGATTCCGTGCGTCTCTTGTGTAATACAGTAGATCACAGATGTCGTCAAATGATAGTAAAAACCAAACAGTGGCACACGAGCCGCGGGTGTGTCACCCATATTTTTTTTCCACGCATATTATGACGTCTTCTGTGATCTATTACTGACCAGACCCACGGCAACAAGGAATCTATTCGTTTTATACAATGAACAGAAAGGAAAAAAACAACGTGCTAAATTCGCACCGCTTGACTGTTAAGTTGGAGGATTTTTTTCCCAGTTTAGGCATTTCCAAGTCACCAACGCTTTTCAGATATTTTCGGTTTCTTTATACTACTTGTAGACAGTTTCTTTCAAAAGGTTTCTAAGACCTCTACTTGCTGAAAGCAATCGCAAAAACATTTCAAAACTGCAGGTCCCTCGTAGCGATGATAAATGATTGCAACTGTTGAGGAAATTTCGACCACTTTCGGCATTTTCAAATCGTCAAGAACTCTTTCGGTCCTTGTTCTCCGTTTTTCCGAAATAATCTCGCAAACATTTTTTAAAACCGCGCGCCATTATGGATGAAACAAAGAAAACGGATCTTCCTTCACGTGTACTCTATACCTAATAGATCGAATGAAACACCAATCAGAGCGCTCGGAGTATTCACCACATTGTATAAACTCTAATAGATCATGGGCAACGACCCATCACAGCGCATGTAGCACTGACTAAATTGTATAAAAAAGTGATTGATGAAGCATATCGCCTCAGTGAGCCCGGACATGATGCTATGCGCTTCTTTGATTCCATCACAAAAACAAGGTCCTAGGGCAAGACACTCTATGTATTAATTTCTGTTTATAGATGTGTTTGGTTTTAAACAGGTTGTGTTTGAAGGAATTCGTGGAAATAGCCATACTGGGGACATTGCCCTGGATGACATATCATTCACTGTTGGTGCAGGCAGTTGCACTCTTCAACCGTATGATGCTCTACCACCTGGAATGACAACTGTAGCTCCTACAACTTCAACTCCAACTACTATTGGTAAGTCGCTTTTCTCGGTTTTACTTATGTTGACGAAATGATATTGTTTTTGATATTTTCTAAAAAGGAAGCTGGGCTGGCCAGCCGAAATATCGTTTGAAAACTTTTAAGCACGCTTTCTATTTCTGTTTATTGAATGTTGTTAAAACAATTTGCCATGTTTATCCGACTTTTATTTATTTATTTATTTATTTATTTATTTATTTATTTATTTATGAATGAACGAAAAGTTTCCATACATAGAAAGGCAAATACGAAGGCACCCAATGAAGTGAAGGATAAATCAGTAACCGACATACCGGGTGGACAGTTTTCTAACTACACCGGAAAGGATGCAGTGCATTGAAGTACACATGTATAGCAAGTATGCCTCACAAGACAAGCAACCCGTAGTCTTAACGACATGTCTTGGCTGACGGCCTCTACTTGCACTACTAGCAGCTGACATCACCAATCCAATTCTTAAACTGATACCATGGGATATTTTTACATGACAACAAGAGCTGTGGTCACAATACGGACTTTTACCTAGGTAAAACCGATTTACCTAGGGCAAATTCATCAAAAATCTCCCGAGATAAATTTAGCTCGGGTTTTGTTTTACCTGGATAAAAAATTCTGTGAAGGTCACACTACCGGCTCCCAAGGTTTTTACGCGTAGGCAAATTCTGGAGCGTAAATTCAAGAAGGAAAGATGTGCAGGGATCTAGCCGATCAAAGAGACGTTTTTTTTCCTTTATCTCCCTGTTATTTCTTACGCCAATTCAACGTGCAAGGTGAAGACAGGCGAAGACTCGTGCCCCAAAAATTTCTTTCACCGCGTGAGCTATGTCCGGTTCTGTCATCAATACCTTCGCCGATGATCGTCTATTGGCTAGCAACCTAGGGGATTTCATTTTCCCCTAGCTATCGCTTTGGGGTAGCTTTCAGAGGAAACTCTATTGTTCTCGAGACATATCCAAGCCCCAGACGATAAAATTTCCCCGAGGTAAATTACCTAGGGAAAATCGGTCACACTTAAAAAATCAAGTTTCCCTAGGTAAACTGTCAACAAGTCGAGTTTACCCGGGTAAAAAATCTGTAGTGTAACCACAGCTAATATGTAACTATTGCTTCTCAGATGCAATTATGTAATGACTAATTTTAGGGGAATAGTCTAGGGGGAAGTCAGGAAAATTTAAAATGCTCTAAAATGTAACAGATGATCAACTTTTCTGCCCACTCAGTATCTTTCTGGATGATTACAATTCATGAAGATAAAAAAATTTTCTCTATAGCAAGTGTGGGTTTTAACTGCACATTCGAAAGAAATCTCTGTAGCTGGACTCAAGACAACACCGATCAGTTTGATTGGACTCGGACATCGGGCTCAACACCTTCATCCTCAACTGGACCTTCTGTGGACCACACAACAGGCACTGGTAAGTGATTGTTTTCAGTGCATTTACTTTATAGATGGGTCGGTACTTTTATTACCTTAAAGGCAGTAAAAAAGGCAACATTTTTTTGCACAGCATACATTGCCTTTTGTTTCCCTCTGTAAGGTCACCTTTTAATAGCGAGGTTTCCACCTGAAAAAAAAAATAATAAAAATAAAGAAAACAGCTGAAGAAATGTTCGAAACAACTATAAGTGTGGGGAGGTGTCCAATTTCCAGAGATCTCTAAGTTATGTTATATTTGCTGTGTACCCTGACTTCTTGTAGCAATCCTTCTTAAGGGTTTTTTTTTAAATAAAATCTTGATACCTTTCACTCTTCTCTTGTGCTACATTTGTGAGTAAAATTACTTGTACATGTAAAAAGATACTTGAGTACAATATAGTCCCTTATTGATGCGTTTCCGTTTAATGTAAGGTTGCTAGCTAGTTCTCTGCCCATACTCAAAGTTGATTCTGCAGTAGCTGGCTCCCAAAAGTTGTTTCAATCGTGTGAAAGGCACGATATATGTTGAGGTTTATTTTTGTCCAGGTTTAAATTGTTAGGGAAAATAAGGACTTGAAAACTTTACTTCTTTTTCTTCTTCCATGAAACCACACCTCCTTCCTTCTACAGGGACGTTCAAGAGCTTAATTCAAATCCTTAATTCATGATAGTTGAAATAAGAACCTATTGCTTAGCACTGTATTTTAACTGTACTGTCTTTGCTATAACAGTCTGTCACATTTATAATTTATATATATTTTTTGTTGTCCACGCTTTTAACTTTAAGAAACCACAGTACCTTATCAGAGTGGTATACCACTATGATAACCAAATTCTTTTACAGTGCTGGATGATCTTTACTGCTCTAACAACATTCTGTTGTACACTTTCAGCAAATGGATCGTACATATACATTGAGTCATCTTTCCCAAGAAAGCCAAATGACACAGCGAAGCTTATAAGTTCAATTGTCCCCGGCACAACTGCTTATGGTGGAAAGTGTTTGTCGTTTTGGTATCACATGTATGGTGCACACATCAGTACTCTTAGTGTGTATCTAAGGAATGGTTCTCATGACACCCTTCTGTGGTCAAAGGCAGGGACTCGAGGAAATAAGTGGCTTGAGGCAGTAGTTACAGTTAATAGCAGCACTAATTTTCAGGTAAAACTTGCAATTTTCAATTTTTGGCAAAAAAAAAATAAACAACAAATATTAATAAAATGAAATCAAGTTTCTAATTGAAATAGTTTCATTTACACCGACTTGCAGTGCCATGGAATTGGCCATGTTACATTAAACGCCTAGTGACCTGTCCCGAAGAAAACAGAGAAAACGGAGTCATAATATTCATGCATAAATCAATAGTTGACCTGGTCACTTTGACAGTGGACTATCGTCACTGTCACCTCACTAATACCCTCTGACGTCAGAGATTTTCTTTTGTTGCGCGTTCTGAGGCTTTTGGTAGCAAGCAAATTAGTTTTTAGATGTCACATGACCTTACACGCTGTCGTGGAAAAATCGAAGCTTTCTTAAAGAATACTGTTTATTTTCCCTTCAGGTTGTATTTGAAGGAGTTCGTGGTAGGAGCTTTCGAGGTGATATAGCAATTGATGACATCTTTATTAAAAATGGTTTCTGCCAAGCCTTGAAAGCTTGCTCATTTGAAGATGTTCAAATGTGCGGATGGACAAATGAAAAAAGGTTAATTGATAAATGTTGCTTGTGCTAGCTTGGGGTACTGTTTAAGAGTATTATTTAATATTATTGCGCAAGCTCCGAACCAGTAGTTTTTCATACAAAAGTGAAATTCTTTAGCAAAAATGAACAGATTGCTGAATTGTTATCCAGACTGATGAAAGGAGTAGCTGGATGCTTTGAAAGGCCAACAAACAAAACTATTAGCAGAAAGCGACTAAAATGGCGAAGGAACTTACTTAGTTTTGGTCTGTGTTATAAAGATGTCCGTTTATGGCTGAATTTCTTAGTTTCCTTTTAAACCTTGTATCCGCTACTTGTTAATGTTTTAGTGCTGATGACTTTGATTGGACACGCCAGAGTGGCTCCACTTCAAGTTCCGGCACTGGTCCTATAAATGATCACACCTATGGAACAGCTAAAGGTTATTACATGTATATTGAAACCTCATTTCCAAGAAAGCCAGGAGACAAGGCAATTCTGATGAGCCCCAAATATCCATCAACAAAAGGAAAATGCCTTCAGTTCTGGTACCACATGTATGGAAGCCACATAGCGACCCTCAATGTTCGAATAAAGCGCATGATTCGAGGAAAACCCACATCCTTTTTGATGTGGTCTATATCAGGCGAAAATGGAAATCACTGGTGGATTGCTCAGGTACACAAAGATATCTTGAAAGTTAAAGGCAACAACAGAACCAACATTAAGAAATAGCAGTGGTTTCTGTAAAAGAATACTAGAAACGGGAGAAGTTCACTTTTTTTTCCCGACAGTCAAAGACATCTATAACACAATTAAAACATGAAAGGCGTTATGTAAGAGATAAATATTGTTGTGGCTATAAATATGTTTTACTCTTTACTCAGAAGGAAAATTACATGAATATTGTTAGATCAGAAATCAAAAAAGCATTCGTAAGCGGAATCCTGTTCTACGACCAGAAACAGGTCACAAAAATTTGGGCGTATTAGGGATGCCACTGATTAGGATGGTTCATGGTTTTAGTTTGTTCTTTAACTATTGTAGCGTAAGGTCTTCATCATTGATGATGATCTCTTGAAAGTACCTGAACTCCCTTGAATTTCAAATTAAAGGTTCATAAGCCCGAAAAAAATTCCTATTCAGTTGGTCCCAGGACCTCCTTGAAATTCTTTGCTCAGTTTATTCAACCCAAAGTTTTCAAGAGATTAATATGACCTTAAGTGTCGCTGGTAGAATTATTGCAGCACATAATTGTAAAATATAGTTGCCTTCATTTTGTCCATCTTGGAGTCCTTGAATTGTGTCCTTGAAACCGAAAGTCCTTGAAATGCCCTGGAATTCTTTTTCGCCAAAAGGCATGAATACTGATTTGTAGTATGGAATGGCCCCTGTTTAACATCATGACATTCACTTAAGAATTAATAAAAAGTAGACACTCTCGCCTTTGATTCACCTGGGCAAGTATGGAGGTGGTGGTATGGCTTGGTACATTGGGCTGTCACTGTAGCACCCGTTTCAATCAATTTTATTTTGGGACAGAACTTTTAACCATCTCCTCAAAGGACATTTTAGGCAAAGAGTTATCTTTAACTCACTGCCCCTTTTTCTACTGTTTTTCTAAGACAAGGCTGTTGGAAATGAATCAAATTTAATATGGCTGCCCTGCATAGATTTCATTCTGTTGTTTCAAAAAACCTTGTGACGGGTTTCAAAAATCTTGCTTGTGGGGAAATCTAATTCAGCGACAAACAAAATGAGGATCAATGACAGTTACGTTACACCCCTCAGAGACTGCATGGATTCTCCAACCTTTTTGCTCTTCATTTTGCATTAGAGCTCCTGGTATAATTATAATATTAGGCGGCACATTTTTTTCCGTAAATACGACTTATAGTTATGGCAGGGAAAAACATTCTTGCTGAAAATCTCGAATGGGTTTCCGTAGGGAGAAAGATCGTCGCTTTGGTTGATTGTAAGTTAACGCTGCTGCAACAAGTCAGGGCGAGTTGCAACTGGTGCGGCTAGTACATCAAACCCCACGAAAAACCCTGTAAAAATCATCCGGTTTAAGCACCTTTTACAATTTTTTTTACCTTGGGAAAAATTCCTGAAGCCTTGTGGTAGCCAAGCGCTTTTTAGTCATTGACGTGCAATGATTCAGAAATTTTCAGTGAAGGGTGGTCATTCTCGGTTAACTAAGTTACTACTAGCTGTTCCAGACAGAAGGCGCGAATTGTGTGGGATAACATTCCATTTGCCAGCGGTTCTACTTCTCCCAGCCACAACCAAATCTTTTTTTCATCACGTTATAAGATTTTTGGAAAACTGTGCAAGGGAGTTAACGGGCCCGCCAGGCAACATAATATTTCAGCTTTTGTGAAAACGTTTGGTATCAACAGTGAATGGGTGGAGAATTATGCCAAAGTAGTGAGGGCAAATAAGTATTAGACAGGTATTCTGTACGTATTCTGTACGTAAGTTCTTATCTGGGATAAAAAGGATTATGCCAAAGTTTATTCTTCACCAGTAATTCTAATTTTTGATGTCACTTCCTCTTCTTGCAGGTGACAATCACATCAAATTCTGATTATTGGCTGGTATTTGAAGGAGTACGAGGGTCCGGTTATCGAGGTGACATAGCGATAGACGATGTAGAGTTACTGGATAATGTATGCCCACCTCCAGGTGATTGTAACTTCGAGACAGGCATGTGTACTTGGCTCAATGTGCCTAGTAATGATGATTTTGATTGGCTTCGCGGGAGTGGCTCCACACCAAGTTCCTACACTGGCCCTTCCACAGATCACACAACAAACTCAACTGGTGGTAAGTATTAAAGTGAGAATTATTTTTAAAACAGTTGCTCTACATGAAGTAAGCAATCCTTTTCATTTAATCTGGGACAGGTTTACTTGGCCATTTTCTCTAGATTTCACCAACAGATATTTTTTCCACTCTCGTGAATGGTCTTTGATGTACGACATTGTAATTCAGCTGGGTTCAAAACATGTTCCGCGCCAAGCGTACATTTTTAAGGCAAATACTCTTAAGATGAAATTTCTTTGTGCTCAACATTTTTGGCAATTGTCGTTTTGCACGCTTTTATGTCAGCTGTCTTCCCTGGGGTGCATTATAATTGAGGCGGCGTTATTTCATCCATTGATTATTTCACTTTATCAGCTTCACAGGAGAAAACAAAGAAACTCGGAAAACAAAATATATGCCATAACAAGAGTTAAAAAGGTTACGAAATATCAATATTGACCGTAAAAAGAACGAAAATAACTACATACATCAGAAGGAGAAAGCAGACGGATACTAACGAGGTCTTATAGCTGCTAAAATTAAACGCAGCTAAACACTGCCGATTTAGCTGAAGCTGAGGCCACTGGATTAGTACCTTCTCCTCGTGTGTATGGTTTTAATCGACCCCATTTTCATTTTGCAGGCAGCTATGTGTTCATTGAGACGTCATTCCCACGTAAAGTGGGTGACAAAGCGTATCTCATCAGCCAGCCATTTGATCCAACCAACAGCACTGGTATATGCTTGAAGTTCTGGCATCATATGAAAGGAGCATCCATTGGCACTTTGAATGTCTATATTTACACCGGTAACTTCTCTTCAATGTATCTGCTTTGGCAGCGGAAGGGAAATAAAGGAAATAATTGGATGCTTGGACAAACTCCAATCAGGAGCAGTATAACGTACCAGGTAAAGATCATGTGCCCTCAGCGGGGTTTTGACATTGCTGTTGTTGTTGTTGTTGATGTTGTTGTTTTAGTTAATCAGTTCATACCAAACGACGCATGAAGTTCAGAAACAGGGTCCAGAGGAGATGTGTTTGTCGTTAGAACATCAAAACCCGTTTAAAACCTCTGAAAAAAAGGGTTATTTTGATCGCGTTAAAGTTTCGTTACACATTCTATAGGCCGCAAACCAAGAGACTGGGGGCTCGCAAGATCGGCTTACAGTCAAATTGTTCTTCAAAGCGAACGAATGTGTCATCATTATGTTCCAACTCACATCATTTAACACGCATGAATTAGCTAATAACAGTCCCCTTTGGAATGGGCCAATTGATTAGCTTTAAATTCATTGTTTGAATAAGACAAAAGCTGTCAAAGCGTCAAAGCTGTCACAAATTAAAATGAAACGAGCGAAACGTTCGGTAAATTTAATGCAGAAGAAACGTATTTTTTTACGTCCAAAAATCAGTTTCTGTAGGTATAAAGTTCTTTTAAATCCAGCCGAATTGCGGCCAACGAAAACCTGAACGCCATTAACATGAAAATTTCGTATTAGTTTCGTATCTAAAAGCGTCCACTGAACCTGAATTTAACTTGAAGATTTCATAAAATTCGCCGACGTCCTTGCAGATCAGTGATGCGTGTTTTTAACTAATATTATGAGTTATGAAACAAACTCAAAAGAATATATAGGTGAAGTTTTTCTTGAAAATGTTTAATAGGAAACTAAGAACTCAGTAAAACTGGACGACCACGTGGCAAAATTCAAAATTCATCTCAAATCGGTGTGCATTTTGATAACAAAATATATAAAGCGTTTGTGAAGCATTTATTGAAACATGCATAAATTATACATACATTAATTTATACAATCAACTCTTGCCTTGCGGACACCCCGCTATTAGACCTATTACGGACACCCCGATAATGCTGAAGCAGCTAAATCCCTGGTGAAAACAAGTTACTGACGTTTGACTGAAATGAACTCTCTCTATTACAGACTCTCGCTAATAAGGACACTAACTTAATTGAGGTCCTTATGTACAATCAACTCCCTTTATTGACTGTAGATAAATTCCCCTTTTAAAAGCGTAATTTTTCTTGCCCACAGAGTCAAAAATGTACCTGAAAAGTCTTCGATCACTTCGCTGTTTTGGTTGAAATTCAAAACAGGACATTTCCGCTCAGCCTTGAAGATGACGTTGTCGAATTCCTCGGAGGACGATAGTGTGACCAAAAGCTTTCCTTAGTCCACAGAAAGAAAATTGAGCTTTCATTTGAATTTCCCTTATCCATTTTTGTCTTTTAACGGTGTATTTCTAACCCCGAAATGCGAAACCTTGGTCTTGGAACCACCTCTTGGTGTGATTCACAGATGGCGAGACAGCTTTAGCCCCGATCTGTGTTTTACATGTATACTCTCATTAAACATGTTTTTCAAACCAATCAGTGTGAGCGTTATATCTCAACTTTATTATAATCGATTTTAATCAGGTTGTGTTTGAAGGAATTCGTGGAAATAGCTTCACTGGCGACATTGCCTTGGATGATATAACCTTTATTGTTAGTGCAGGGAGTTGTACGCTTAAACCGTCTGATGCTACTATTGGTAAGTGATAATTAATAGTGCTCTACTGGTTTGGATAACATGATATTGTTCTTGATATGTTTCAAATTTCTATTTTGAGAATTATATTTTCCTTCAAGACCTCTCGCCAGTGTTTACGTAATTGTTTTTACTAAGTTTTTAAATTCATTTTTTTATAAGGCTGTCTGCGATACGACAAAAGGACTAATAGATATTTAAAGAAAAAGCACACTTAACGACCAATTCGGTTAATATGCGTCAGCAAAAGTACCTAACAGCTCATTATTTTTCTCTTTTCTAAGGACAAGGAGATCTGCTTTTATAAGAGATCTCACTCAGCTACTCAGGCTTTAGTTGAAAGCATGCAATCACGCTCTCCCTCTCACTCTCACTCTCTTTTCTAATAACTTTGTTTCTGAGATTGAATCAAATCTTGAATTTGACCTCCAGGTGAAGAATCATTTTCCCATGCACCAATGGTCCCTTGTTTAGTTATTTTTCAGCTTAAAAGGCCAATTTATCAAATGAGTCGTTCTTAGGGGAATTTGTCATTTTTTTTTTTCATATACGGTGAAAGGACTACTACATTTCAGAGAAACAGTTCTCTGGGGTAGCTAGTGGTATGAAATAGTTCAAACAAATAGATGCAACACAAGCAAGTCTATAACTTTTAATATGAACGTTTCCGAGGTGCAAAAGCACGCAATACACAAAAAGATCCTTTGTTGAAAAATAAGCGCTAAGAATTTTTTTCTTATCTCATCAGATATTGATGATTGTTATCCCAGCCCTTGTAAAAACAATGGAACATGTATTGACGGTGTGAACAATTACACGTGCTCTTGCGTACCTGGATTTGAAGGAAAGAACTGCACAATCAGTAAGCTCTTAAACAACTTTAATAATTTAGTTTTTTTTTTAAGTTATCAGTCAGGGACAGTAAATATTGTTTTTATTGCATTACTTCTGTTTTTTTTTTTTTTGGTGTTTTTTTTTTTTTTTTTTTAATTGATCGGTCAATGCGGGTGTTTTCAAGGTAAAGTTAAAGACATTTAAAGTCCAAAGGAGCAATTGTTGTTATTGCTCTTCATTTCGGAAAGCGATGACTGTGATCCCATAATGTAATAACTATACTTGCGTACACGGACTCTAAGAGTTTTTTTTCCTCATCAGATATTGATGACTGTTATCCCAGCCCATGTGAGAACAATGGAACATGTATTGACGGAGTGAACAACTACACTTGCGCCTGCGTACCTGGATTTGAAGGAAAGAACTGCACCATGGGTAGGTTCTTCAGTTAATAAGCATATTTTAATTCATTAGCCAATGGGAACGTTTTTCAGGTGATTTGGTGATTAAAGTAATACTACACTACAAAAGTCGTATTTCTTGTCTCACCTGACCCTTACGATAACTGTACGCAACGCTCTATCCATTTTAGCTAATCAAGACGGCTAAAACACAGGCCAATTGCGTCTTCGTAATATACCCGATGTTATGTGGTCAGGTGCAAGCGAAAGTATTAAGTGTGTTTATCTTGGTACTCATCAGATATTGACGACTGTTATCCCGGCCCGTGTGAAAACAATGGAACATGTATTGACGGTGTGAACAACTACATGTGCGCTTGCGTACCTGGATTTGAAGGAAAGAACTGCTCCATTGGTAAGCTCTCAAACAACTTTGATCAACCTATCCTTTTATTCAAAAGTCAACAGAAATGTTTTCTAGGTGTTGTTTTGAACAATAACGTCCGTTGGACCAGTGAAAATAATATTTGCTACCTCATAAGTCTGTTCTTCCTTTTTTTCAGACATTGATGACTGTGATCCTTACCCGTGTCTAAACAATGGAGCATGCATAGATGGTGTAAATAACTATACTTGCGCATGCTCTTCTGGTTTTGAAGGGAGGAACTGCAGCATCAGTAAGTTTTTTTTTATTATTATTATATCTATAATGTTGGTGTTTTTAACTTAAAATATGAATTTGGACAATTGCCTGTTAATATAACAAATAATAGTTTAGGAAGGAAGGAAGGAAGGAGATGCAGGATCAGTAAGTTTTTTTATTTTACTGACGAAATTTTAGCAAGCGTTTAAAAGTTAAAGTACGATGTAGACGATTTCAAGTTTCCGTAGATCAAATGGTAGGTTCCTCCATCCTTCTCCGCTTTTTACCATTATAATAATGAAACATGTATATCTTTTTCCCGCGTCAAATCTTTAATTGGAGTTTGAAGGTGCGAATTTGCGAAGTACTTTCAAAAAATAAAACTTAGTAGATAAATAAATAAATAGGTATAATGTACTCCAGTGAACGATAAATTCATTATTAAGAATTTTTTATAGTTATATTTTATTTATCTATTTAATAATATATTTATTTGCTTATTTTTTTGTTAACTTATTTCTTTGTTTTAAAAAGGATGCGTAAAAAAGTAAAGCTTATTCAATTCGCTTAATGTGTGCATCATGGTTTCACAGATATTGATGACTGTTATCCCAGCCCATGTGAGAACAATGGAACATGTATTGACGGTGTGAGCAACTACACTTGTGCTTGCGTACCTGGATTTGAAGGAAAAAACTGCACCATTAGTAAGTATTAATGAACAACCTTAATTAGTATATTTAATTCATCAAAAAAGGGAACGTTTTAAAGGTGCTGTTATGTTTTTTATTATCATTTTGCCAAAAAAAAAGCAAAATTATATTCATATATCCAAAAAAATTCATATATTCAAGTTGAGGAAAATGAAAATAATGCAAGAATAAACGAGAAAAAAAAACCAAGGAAGCAAAAAAAAAATACACACAAGCATTAGGAGAGCTAAAGTGTGTTTATACCAAGAAAAAATGACTTAAGTCTAGAATCAAACAAAGCAGTACTAAAGGCATTCTGAATTTCGGGGCTAAGGGAATTAATATTTTGGGCCCTTGAAAACGAAGTGAAAATTTCGATACATTTGTCCTGCAGCAGGGCAAACGGAAGGAATTCTTACTTCTAGTGTTATATGAATGTAAGTCACAGTTAAGCAATACGTTTGTATTGCTTAACTAACTTGTATTAAGGACAATACGTTTGTCCGCCAGGCCGTTAAAAATTGTCGAGTTAAGTTTGTTTTTCTTGCTCTCTGTCAGACACAGATGACTGTGCTCCTTACCCGTGTGTAAACAATGGAACATGCGTAGATGATGTGAATAACTATACCTGTGCATGTCACCCTGGCTTTGAAGGGAGAAACTGCAGCATCAGTAAGTTCTATTTTTCTTTATTTCTTTTTTTTTTTTTAAACTGGTTAAGATGTGTTATTGAACAGAACGAAACAACTGAAAAACCTCCCAGTGTCCTGTTAACTGGAACGGGAACCACTCTGGTGCTGAATACCTTATTTTAAGCAAGACTTGCCGTCATTTTATGAAGCGGGGTAATTGAATTTTTAAACTGACTGGAAATGTTTTGACATGGGAAACTAGAATTGCTTCCACATTAGCAAGTCGTCTGCTACGTGACGTAGATCTTGTCGTAATGCTTTCAACAGGATGAAACTCGATCGCATGATGAAAAGAAAAATGCCGAGAGAAATGCACCGGCAGCTAACGGACCAGCTTAACTGTGTTTCTGTTCGCATGCAGAAAAAGAGGACATGAAAATGATAGTTGATGTAGGTCACTAGTCAATCGTGATTCGAACCCCCTCGCTTTTTTTCTCGCTCCATTTTTCCATGATCTTGGAGCCAGGAACAGGCTTATTTAGACTTGAAGAAATTTTGTGTGACACAGAAAAAAAAACGCCACATCTTACCTGTGCATCTCTTTGCAAAGGCCCATGCCCGTCTAAATCGAAGTTTCTCCTTGCCTTCCATGCTCTGAAAGCGTCTGATACAACTTTGATCTTTGCTGGTTTTGAGGAAAGAACTGCACCCCTAGTAAGTATCAAAACAGTCAATGGAAACGTTTTCAAGGTGTTTGTCCACCAGACTTAAAAGTTGTCGAGTAAAGTCTGTTTTTCCTGCTTTGTGTTAGACACCGATGACTGTGACCCTTACCCGTGTCTCAACAATGGAACATGCATAGACGATGTGAATAACTATACTTGCGCATGCCCTCCTGGCTTTGAAGGGAGGAACTGCAGCATCAGTAAGTTTATTATTACCGAGGTTTTTTTACAACGTTTTTCAAAGTTTCAGTGTAAATTTGGAGGATTCCAAGTCATAAAAATGCACAATCGTTCTGGCAGGGCTTATTTCCCTTTCGTAAACGGTCGTTGCCATTTTTTTTTTTAAGGAATGTGTAGCGTTTGTGCGATTTTAGGTCATTTTAATGCACAGTAGGTTTTCCATTCTTCATGACATTTCATTACCTTACAGACTGCTGTTAATATTTAACCAAAGACTCTTAGCTACTCTTTCTCCGCGTAAATGTTTCAATTAACGGTTTTAAAATGGTGGATTGCAAGCCTATGTTAGGACAAAATATAGTAAACTGCGTTTGCAGAGAAAAATATTTTTTTCTTCGAAAACGCGAGAATAAATCTTGGTGTTTCATTAAATATTGGTGACTGTTATCCCAGAACGTGTGAAAACAATGGAACATCTTTTGATGGAATGAACAACTACACCTGCGCTTGCGTACCTGGCTTTAAAGGAAAGAACTGCTCTATAGAGTGCTTTCACATGACTTCTCGGCGGCCATATTGGTGTCCTAAAACAATGAAACGGCGGCCTTGTTGGTCTCCCAAACCAATCCTCTGGGAGTTGAACTCTTTTCTAATGCAAACGCTTTCTTTTGTTCCCATAAATTTGCATAGATGCTGGCTAAGTGAGTGAAAACGCTCCATTGGTAGGCTTTTAAACAGTTTAACTGAATACAGTCTTAATTCAACAGTCAACGGAAACATTTTTAAGTAGAAGTAGGGTAGATTTAGGTCCGTCCGCTGGACTAGTAAACTTTGTCTTTATTCTTCTCCTTCTTCTCCTTCTTTCTCCCTTTCAGACACAGATGACTGTGATCCTTACCCGTGTCTCAACAATGGAACATGCATAGACGATGTGAATAACTATACTTGCGCATGCCCTCCTGGCTTTGAAGGGAGGAACTGCAGCATCAGTAAGTTTATTATTACCGAGGTTTTTTTACAACGTTTTTCAAAGTTCCAGCGTAAATTTGGAGGATTCCAAGTCATAAAAATGCACAATCGTTCTAGCAGGGCTTATTTCCCTTTCGTAAACGGTCGTTGCCATTTTAAACGGTCGATGTCACCCTTAGTAACCATGCCTTTACTCATGATTGATGTAATATTTTCCCTGGATTAAGTTACAATAAGAGAAATAATACTTTTTTGAATAGTCTTAGAAAGGACGACCTTCAAGCTCAAATTGAATTGACGTTAAAAGTTATAGAAAGGGTTAGGGTCATCTATTATTGATGTAACAGTTAAGGAAGACAGTTTACTTCAATAGCTTATGTATTTAATTTTTCGAAATTTTGGCTGGTCAAGATGGTAGTGAAACGGTAAGGGTGAGAGGGATGCGAAAAGTCCGGGTTTGACTCTGGGTTGCGATTTTCTTTCGTTCAATTAAAAACACTCTCAATAACAGGTCAAAACGTTTCTATGTGCCTTAGAAATTGCAGGGATCGTTAACGAACGAACGGGATAACTGCCTCGTCAGGTTCAGTAAAAGGTTTCGTCATTGCTCACTCCATTTTTCTATCTTAAAGGGGCACCTTCAAGCAGTGTGCATGGCGGTCGTGCACTTCACCGAAATCGTTTGCTGTAATGCAGAAATTACGAACGTGATTTCTGTGTTTGATAACAGGATTGTATCTATGTTTCTTTTAGGAAGGGTATCACAGCCTACTATTTGCTTAGGTTGCGAAGATATAATCCGATTTTCGATCACAGTCGTTGAAGTGCACGACCGCAATGCACACTGGTTGAAGGTGCCCCTTAAAAGATCATAATTAGACGGACGTTTTTTTACCGACGTAAAAACTACAAGTGCGGTTTGAATATGCAAGTTCACTACAAGGTTCTATAGTACAAAATGTTTTAGATTTGCAACCCAAAAGGTTTTTCATATTTCAAAGACATGAACGCATAAGAACATCGATCTTAATATGTAATCGTGATGTCTTTTCAGATTTTGATGACTGTTATCCTAGCCCCTGCCAAAACAATGGAACATGTATTGACGGAGTGAACAATTATTCTTGCGCTTGCGTACCTGGATTTGAAGGAAACAATTGCACCATTAGTAAGTTCCTAAGAAATGTAAGGAGCTTTATTTAACGCATTTAATTCATCGGTCAATGGCAATGTTTCAAGACATTTTTGTACACGATAAGTTCCTTCCCTATTAGACCAGTAAAAGTTGTGTCAATCGTGTAAAGCCTTTTTTGTTGTTGTTTGCATTTTATCAGACACTGATGACTGTGATCCTTACCCGTGTGTAAACAATGCAACATGCATAGATGATGTGAATAACTATACTTGCGCATGCTCTCCTGGCTTTGAAGGGAGGAACTGCAGCATCAGTAAGTTTTCCTTTCGTGTTGACCTATTTCTCATCCGTCAATGGTAACGTTTCTGAGATGTTATTGGGCATGATATGTTTCTTCGCCAGACCAGTAAAAGTTGTCTTTATCGCATGAAGTCTGGATTTTTCGCTTTCTTCCAGACAAAGATGACTGTGATCCTTACCCGTGTGTAAACAATGGAACATGCATAGATGGTGTGAACAACTATTCTTGTGCATGCCCTCCTGGCTTTGAAGGGAGGAACTGCAGCATCAGTAAGTGGTTTTTTTTTTTTTTTACGAGAGAAGGTTTAGAACGTTTTTTTTTTTCAAGTTATTTTAATACATCATCGGTTTTTTGTAGGTTTCGTGATTGTTTGGCAAGCTGAAATTTTTTCCTTCTTGAATAGAAGATTAATCTATAGATTTAGCCAGGGCTAAAAGCGAAGCTCTCCATAATATTTATAGTTTTCTCAGGGAAAATATGAAATCGTGTAATGCTATAAGGTCTAATTAGCAAAAAAGCACTTTGCTCGTGCAGCACACTTTTTTTTGTACATTTCTTTGCCGTTGTTTTGCGCGAATGCAACGTGAATATTCCAGAAACTTCCTGGCTACAAATTTTATGAAGGAAATGTCGTACCTTTTGTTCACTTTTTTTACTGCTGCTCACCTTGGTGGCCGCTAGCATTTTCATTTTCTCACCACCGCTACAAAATTTTCATGTTGTTCTTCCAACAAAAAATGTCTGCTTTGTTTTTGATCTCTCGCTGTAAATCTCCGTCGCTCTTTTTCTCGTTGAGCTTCGCTGGCCTGTCGCCTACTTTCTCTTTTTTCTCTCTTCCTCTTTCTCTATTACCCAAATTTGTGGGCATGACAAATAATCTAAGCTTAATACTTTAGACAACACGCATACAGAAACAACGCCTGCTTTCCGTTTTTGTCTTCATTGACTCTTTTAATGGTTGTCTCTGCTTCCGAGACTCTGTTGACTATGAGATTTCCCGCCGAAATAACCTCTAGTTGCATTTAGATTGCCATACCTGTTGATTAAGCTATTTTACATTGATATGCCTGTGGTGAGAACGGACGGACAGTCGGTCGGTCGGTCGGTTTTTTTATTTTCTTAGGTACGGGGCTATGCTCGCGCGCACGTGGAGCACCGCTGTTAATAGTTACTTTCCTACCCATGTTAAAGGTTCCAGTAGGCTTCAAGTATGAAAGTTCATAATGCCCAATAGTAAAATGTCTTTTCCAACATTTTTTTCTTTTAAACATGAGTTTGTAAGACTATAATCAATCGTATGAACTGTATGCAACTTTTCTTCTCATCAGATATTGACGACTGTTATCCCAGCTCTTGTGCAAACAATGGAACATGTTTTGACGGTGTGAACAGTTACACTTGCACTTGCCTACCTGGATTTGAAGGAAAGAACTGCTCCATAGGTAGGTTCTTAAACAGTTGTTATTTAACACCAGTTTCAGATCACGAAAGCCAACAACAACATTTTCAAGTTGCAGTAGTCGTATATTTAAGGTCTATCCAAGTCAGTCTCCTTCTCTGTCCGTTAATCGACTACTTAAAGTGGTATTTTTTTTCTGTTCAGTCTTTTTTTTATTCCTTGGTTCATTTCAGACACCGATGATTGTTATCCTTACCTGTGTTTAAACAATGGAACATGCATAGATCATGTGAATAACTACACTTGCGCATGCCTTCCTGGCTTTGAAGGGAGAAACTGCAGCATCAGTAAGCTTTTTTATTATAATATTTAAAAAATGGGTGTTTTTAACTTAAAATTAACATGAGTTTGGACGATTTCAAGTTGTTATAGTAGAGAACAGTTGTCTTCGTAGGTCTAGTGATAGGTTCTTCCTAAAGTCCTTCTCCCGTTTTACCATTTCAAATGTAACATGTACTCCAGTAAACGATAAAGTTCCGTCGAAAGGAACTCTTATAGTTTTATTCTGTTTTATTAGGTTATTTTTTATATAAATATTTACTAAAAAAACACGTGCATCAAAAGAAGCGCTTATTGAATCGTGTAGTTTGTGTGCATTTTGGTATTTTATCAGATACTGACGATTGTTATCCCAAGCCGTGTGAAAATAATGGAACATGTATCGATGGAGTAAACAACTACATTTGCACTTGCGTACCTGGATTTGAAGGAAAGAACTGCAGCATCAGTAAGCTCTTAAACAACTTTGTTAAACATATGTTTCATTTATCAGTCAGAAGAAATGTTTTCTAGGTGCTGGGGTGCACAATAACGTCCGTCGGACCAATAAAAATTCTTTTCGTTGCCTTATCAAGTTTTTTCTTCTATTTCTTAGACATTGATGACTGTGATCCTTACCCGTGTGTAAACAATGGAACATGCATAGATGGTGTAGATAACTATACTTGCGCATGTATCCCTGGCTTTCAAGGGAGGAACTGTGCTATAAGTAAGTATTTTTTATGAACGGTATTTAAAAAGTGGGTGTTTTAACTTATCTTTAAATTTTTAGTTTGGACGATTTCATTTTATTGCAAAAAAAGAAAAAAAAAACCAGTTCCCATTGTATTTTCGTTGACAGGTCCACACTTCCTTCTCCCTTTTTACCACTTAAAATAGAAAATTTACCCAAAGCAAAGGAGTTTTTGTGGTTTTGTTTTCTTTTATTTATTATTTTTTGTTTATTTAAGTATTTACATTGGATATAGGGTGCAATCGCGTAATTTGTGTGCATCTTGTATTTCATCAGATATTGATGACTGTTATCCCAACCCGTGTGAAAACAATGGAACATGTATTGACGGAGTGAACAAGTACACTTGCGCTTGCGTGCCTGGATTTGAAGGAAAGAACTGCACCATCAGTAAGCGCTTAAACAAGTCTTTCAAACAAACCTTGAACTCATCAGTCATCAGTTATATTTTCTTGGTGCTGTGGTGCGCAATAACGTCCACTTGACCAGTTAAAATTGTTTTCCCCCTTTTTTCAGACACGGATGACTGTGATCCTTACCCGTGTGTAAACAATGGAACATGCATAGATGGTGTGAACAACTATTCTTGTGCATGCTCTCCTGGCTTTGAAGGGAGGAACTGCAGCATCAGTAAGTGTTGTTTTTTTTTTTTTACGAGAGAAGGTTTAGAACGCGTTTTATTTTTTTTTTATTTTTTTTTTCAAGTTATTTTAATACATCATCGGTTTTGTAGGTTTCGTGATTGTTTGACAAGCTGAAATTTTTTCCTTCTTGAATAGAAGATTAATCTATAGATTTAGCCAGGGCTAAAAGCGAAGCTCTCCATAATATTTATAGTTTTCTCAAGGAAAATATGAAATCGTGTAATGCTATAAGCGGCGAAAGCAACGAATATAGTGAAAAAACAACAATAGGTCTAATTAGCAAAAAAGTACTTTGCTCGTGCAGCACACTTTTTTGTACATTTCTCTGCCGTTTTTTTGCACGACTGCAACGTAAACATTCCAGAAACTTCCTCGCTACAAGTTTTTTGAAGGAAATGTCGTACCTTTTGTTCGCTTTTTTTATTGCCACTCACCTTGGTGGCCGCTAGCATTTTCATTTTCTCACCACCGCTACAAAATTTTCATGTTGTTCTTCCAACAAAAAATGTCTGCTTTGTTTTTGATCTCTCGCTGTAAATCTCCGTCGCTCTTTTTCTCGTTGAGCTTCGCTGGCCTGTCGCCTACTTTCTCTTTTTTCTCTCTTCCTCTTTCTCTATTACCCAAATTTGTGGGCATGACAAATAATCTAAGCTTAATACTTTAGACAACACGCATACAGAAACAACGCCTGCTTTCCTTTTTTGTCTTCATTGACTCTTTAAATGGTTGTCTCTGCTTCCGAGACTCTGTTGACTATGCGATTTCCCGCCAAAATAACCTCTAGTTGCATTTAGATTGCTATACCTGTTGATTAAGTTATTTTACATTGGTATGCCTGTGGTGAGAACGGACGGACGGTCGGTCGGTCGGTGGTTTTTTTATTTTCTTAGGTATGGGGATAAGCTCGCGCGCACGTGGAACACCGCTGTTAATAAATACTTTCTTACCCATGTTAAAGATTCCAGTAGGCTTCAAGTATGAAAGTTCATAATGCCCAATAGTGAAAAAAAATGTGTTTTCCAACATTTTTTTTTCTTTTAAACATGAGTTTGTACGACCACAATTAATCATATGAACTGTATACAACTTTTCTTCTCATCAGATATTGACGACTGTTATCCTAGCCCTTGTGAAAACAATGGAACATGTATTGACGGTGTGAACAGTTACACTTGCACTTGCCTACCTGGATTTGAAGGAAAGAACTGCTCCATAGGTAGGTTCTTAAACGGTTGTTATTTAACACCAGTTTCAGATCACGAAAGCCAACAACAACATTTTCAAGTTGCAGTAGTCGTGTATTAAGGTCTATCCAAGTCTATCTCCTTCTCTGTCCGTTAATCGACTACTTAAGGTGGCTCGACTGGATTTTTTTGGGGGGATACCTCCCAAGTTTGAGCATTAACTACGTCGCCATGAGTAAAGATATGGAAAAAAAGTTTCCATAACTGTATTATACAAAGATGAAAAATTCTTATGATTTGGGTTTTATTGCAATCGGAGTCGCCATGGCAACGTAACGACGCCATTACGTTTTTTATTTATCTTTGTGTTTCTCCGTACCAGGAGTTTTTTTAAGAAATCGCTCAAGGGAGTTTGTACCTGCTATAATTGCCTCAATTTTGGCAAAGTTTGAACAAATTCTATCAGAGCGTTTTCGAAATATTTTGAAACGAAGTTTTAAGCATCATAAAAACAGTGAAATAGAATGCTATCCACACAATTCGCTAATTTTTTAAGAAAATGATAAGTTTTGGAAACGCGGCTTCGTCTCATAGTGGTTTGATTCCATTGAAAACTGTGTACAAAAAAAGAGGGGAATTGCTCTGGGTGATCGCGAGTAAGGAGAATTTTATAAACTTGCATTCACCTTCTTTTGTTACAGTTTTTGCACGTAATTTAGTCCACGAATACAAATTTCGCATTTTTCAAAAAACCGCTCGATAAATTTTTTTGTACATTTGACAATCCGGAGATCAATCGTCAATAAATATACCCTGCAAGTTTCAAGAACATTGAAAACAGGGAAGGCTTTTAAATAGGGCCTCAAATATGACCAATTTTCCCCCCAGATTTTGTGTTTACAAGTGAGCGTCCTTATTATTCACTGGCATTGTTTTCAAGAATCATATGCACGTGCACATTTGGCAAAAAAAAATTAATTTGCATCAAAAAGAACTCTCGATTACTTTCCGAAGAAATATCCGGAATATGCTAATAATTGGCTTGTATCACAGATAGCAGTGAGAGCCGAGACGGTGAACGTCACGGCTCATCTTGTAGGATGTAACACTTAATTATTGTACTCGGGCTATAACATCCCAGAAACTCTTACAAAGAGTTGCTGTGATGTTAGAATATATCACTAATTTCTTTACCCGGTTATTAGCATATTCCGGAGATTTAACCGAGGGTCCTTTTTTGATGCAAATTCTATCTTTTTGCTAAATGTGCACGTGCATATGGAACTTGAAAACAATGCCGGTGACTAATGTGGACGCTCACTTGTAAACACAAAATCTGGGGGAAAAATTGGTAATATTTGAAGCCCTATTTAAAAGCCTTCCCTGTTTTCAATGTCCTGGAAACTCGCAGGGTATATTTATTGACGATTGATCTCGGGATTTTCCAGTTTATAAAAAAATTTATCGAGCGGTTTTTTGGAAAATGCGAAATTTGTAGGCCTGGACCAAATTACATGCAAAAACTGTTACAAAAGCAACTGAATGCAAGTTAATAAAATTCTTCTTACTCGCGATCGCCCAGAGCAATTCCACTCTGTTTTTGTACGCAGTTTTCAATGGAATCAAACCACTATGAGATGAAGCCGAGTATCCAAACCTTATCGTTTTCTTTAAAAATTAGCTAATTGTGTGGATAGCATGCTATTTCACTATTTATATGATGCTTAAAACTTCGTTTCAAAATATTTCGAAAACGCTCTCATGGAATTTGTTCAAACTTTGCAATAATTGAGGCAATTATGGAAGGTACAAACTCCCTTAAGCGATTTCTTAAAAAAACTCCTGGTGCAAAGAAACACAAAGATAAATAAAAAAACAAATGGCGTCGTTACGTTGCCATGGCGACTCCGATTGCAATAAAACCCAAATCATAAGAAATTTTCATCTTTATGTAATACAGTTGTGGAAACCTTTTTTCCATATCTTTACTCATGGCGACGTAATTAATGCTCAAACTTGGGAGGTATCCCCCCAAAAAAATCCAGTCGAGCCACCTTTAAGTTGTATTTTTTTTCTGTTCAGTCTTTTTTTATTCCTTGGTTCATTTCAGACACCGATGATTGTTATCCTTACCTGTGTTTAAACAATGGAACATGCATAGATCATGTGAATAACTACACTTGCGCATGCCTTCCTGGCTTTGAAGGGAGAAACTGCAACATCAGTAAGCTTTTTTATTATAATATTTAAAAAATGGGTGTTTTTAACTTAAAATTAATATGAGTTTGGACGATTTCAAGTTGTTATAGAAAAGCACAGTTTTCTTCGTAGGTCTAGTGATAGGTTCTTCCTAAAGTCCTTCTCCCTTTTTACCATTTTAAATGTAACATGTACTCCAGTAAACGATAAAGTTCCGTCGAAAGGAACTCTTATAGTTTTATTCTGTTTTATTAGGTTATTTTTTATATAAATATTTACTAAAAAAATACGTGCATCAAAAGAAGCGCTTATTGAATCGCGTAATTTGTGTGCATTTTGGTATTTCATCAGATACTGACGATTGTTATCCGAAGCCGTGTGAAAATAATGGAACATGTATCGATGGAGTGAACAACTACATTTGCACTTGCGTACCTGGATTTGAAGGAAAGAACTGCAGCATCAGTAAGCTCTTAAACAACTTTGTTAAACATACGTTTCATTTACCAGTCAGAAGAAATGTTTTCTAGGTGCTGGGGTGCACAATAACGTCCGTCGGACCAATAAAAATTCTTTCCGTTGCCTTATCAAGTTTTTTCTTCTATTTCTTAGACATTGATGACTGTGATCCTTACGCGTGTGTAAACAATGGAACATGCATAGATGGTGTAGATAATTATACTTGTGCATGTGTCCCTGGCTTTCAAGGGAGGAACTGTGCTATAAGTAAGTATTTTTTATGAACGGTATTTAAAAAGTGGGTGTTTTAACTTATCTTTAAATTTTTAGTTTGGATGATTTCATTTTATTGCAAAAAAAGAAAAAAAAACAGTTCCCATTGTATTTTCGTTGACAGGTCCACACTTCCTTCTCCCTTTTTACCACTTTAAATAGAAAATTTACCCAAAGCAAAGGAATTTTTGTGGTTTTGTTTTCTTTTATTTATTATTTTTTGTTTATTTAAGTATTTACATTGGATATAGGGTGCAATCGCGTAATTTGTGTGCATCTTGTATTTCATCAGATATTGATGACTGTTATCCCAACCCGTGTGAAAACAATGGAACATGTATTGACGGAGTGAACAAGTACACTTGCGCTTGCGTGCCTGGATTTGAAGGAAAGAACTGCACCATCAGTAAGCGCTTAAACAAGTCTTTCAAACAAACCTTGAATTCATCAGTCATCAGTTATATTTTCTAGGTGTTGTGGTGCGCAATGACTTCCACTGGACCAGTTAAAACTGTTTTCCCCCTTTTTTCAGACACAGATGACTGTGATCCTCACCCGTGTGTAAACAATGCAACATGCATAGATGGCGTAAATAACTATACTTGCGCATGCAACCCTGGCTTTGAAGGGAGGAACTGCAACATCAGTAAGTTACCTAATAAGGAATTTTGTTTTTGGCTTTTACTGCGCACACACATACGTACAGAAAATTGAAAATCGACTACCTCTTCTACGGCTGAAATCGTATGCGAATAAGAAAAATATCAACAATGACGTCACGATGAATCCGCCTATACTGTGCAGGTTATACATATGTGTCATATCGGCAAATTATTGGTTTAACTGGTAAGTTCCTTTCTTTGACTGTGTCTTCGAAATGACGTCAAAATGCATTTTGCTTGTTTCATTTTATCCCGTTATTTTAATAATTCCAGACGTTTGAAAAATAAAATCAAGTTGAGAACGCTTTCAGCTAATCGCGAAACCTTTTTTTTTTATTCTGTACTTGCCTTTCGAAATCGCGAAAATAAAAGCCCGCGAAATGCCGTCTCACAAAAATCGCGAAATTAAGTACCAAGGCATTTTATCAGATATTCACGGATATACCAGCTAATGTGAAAACAATGGGACATGTAACGATGGAGTGAACTACCACACTTGCTCTTGAGTACCTGGCCTTGAAGGGAAAACTGCACCATCAGTAAGCTCTTTAACAACTAATTAATAGTTTTATTTATTTATTTATTCATTTTAATTCATCAGTCAGCGGGACAGTAGATATTGTTATCACTGCGTCACTCCTGTTTCTTCCTTTTTTAGACACTGATGATTGTGATCCTCACCCGTGTGCAAACAATGGAACATGCACAGATATGGTGAATAACTATACTTGCGCATGCCAGCCTGGCTTTGAAGGGAGGAACTGTACTATCAGTAAGTTTATTTGTTATTCGAGAATATTTTAGTACCAGTATTTTATGTTGCTGCTGTATTGGTCCTGGAGAGTGAACAAAAGCGTGACCAAGCTAAAAGCTTTCTTCAAGATTTTTGTTGGAGCAAATCTATTGGTTATTTCTACCCTGAAAACTTTTGTCCAGGACAAATGCAAGCCGTATGACTTGGTCTCCCCTCCTTTGCAGAGTCTTCCTTTCCCTCCCCGACAGTCTGTACAGGTGGATGTCCGGGCGGTGTGCGCTGACGTCAGGCTAAATTTCATTGTATTTTAAAAAAATTGTCTGATAGGTTTCCAATTTCCATGATAATTGAGGCTCGTTTCATAGTTCCATTGACTGATTCTCCCATTCTTCATAAAATTTTACTCTTGAAAACATTATTGAGATACATACTTCTCATTTTTTAATCATATAAAAGCTTCCGTGAAGATTTTGTGCCTAATGAATTCCTTGTTCAAGTAAAGCGGTTTTTATCAATTTATTATTGTTTTATTTTTTGACAAATAAATTTATGAAAAAGTTATTTCAACCGGATAAAGGGGTTTTTTTTCTTCGTACTTTATCAGATATTGATGACTGTCATCTCAGCCCGTGTGAAAACAATGGAATATGTATTGACGGAGTGAACAACTACAGTTGTGCCTGCGTAACTGGCTTTGAAGGGAAAAACTGCAACATCAGTGAGTTTTAAAACTACCTTAATCGACATGATTATTTATAATTCATCAGTCAATGGAAACGTTTTCAAGGTGCTATTATGAACAATAAGTTTGTCCGCAAGGCCATTAAAAATTGTCGAGTTAAGTCTATTTTGGTTGCTTTTTGTCAGACACTGATGAATGTGATCCTTACCCGTGTCTAAACAATGGAACATGCATAGATGGTGTGAATAACTATACCTGCGCATGTCATTCTGGCTTTGAAGGGAGGAATTGCAACATCAGTAAGTTCTTTACTTCTTCTTCTTTTTCTTCCCCTTTTTAAGGAGGAATTTTTAAAATGTGTATGCTGTGATACCCAAACAGATTTTCCACCCTTCATATTTTTCATTTTCTTATTTAAAAAAGGGCAATTTCTCCATGTAAACGTTTGAATGGACATATTTTTATTTTTTTTGAAAAAATACGAACATGAAAAAGTAAATTATTCATTAGCCGATGGAATCACTTTTTAAACTGATTGTTAATATTGTGCCTCTTGGCTTCCTGTCAGATATTAATGAATGCTATCCCAACCCATGTAAAAACAATGGAACGTGTATTGACGGAGTGAACAACTACACTTGCGCTTGCGTACCTGGATTTGAAGGAAAGAACTGCGCCATCAGTAAGTTCTTTATAGCTGTAAAAAACATAGCATCAACTCATTAGCCAACCGAATTGCTTTGAACAGGTTAAAGCTGAAATGGAGGACTTTTACGTCCGCTGGACCAGTAAAACTTATGTTTATTATGTTAAGTCCGTTTTTATTGCATTTTTTCAGACACTGATGACTGTGATCCTTACCCGTGTGTAAACAATGCAACATGCATAGATGGTGTAAATAACTATACTTGCGCATGCTCTCCTGGCTTTGAAGGGAGGAACTGCACCATCAGTGAGTTCTGTTTTTCTTTTATGTCAGTTTTTATGAAGGAATCTTTGTGGGTGAAGTTTGTTGTTGGTTCTTTCATTTGCTCCGAGAGGTTTTTCTCCGGGTACTCCGGTTTTCCCCTCTCCTCAAAAACCAACACTTCCAAATTCCAATTCGACGAGGAATCAGGTAGACGAAGAACCACTATGTGATGTGCTACCTGCAAATCGTTATTTATTTATTTATTTAATCTTTAGAATGTTTGTTTTTTGTTTTTTTGTTTGTTTGTTTGTTTGTTTTTTTGGCGGTAGATTCTTCCATCCTTGACAACACTTAATTTTCTTAAGTAATGGACGTTTCTTCTTATGAAAAGTGCGCGTTTTGTTGTTGTTTTTTTCTTTTAGATATTAATGATTGTTATCGAAGCCCTTGTGAAAACAAAGGAACATGTATTGACGGTGTGAATAGCTACACTTGTGCTTGCGTTTCTGGCTTTGAAGGAAAGAACTGTACCATCGGTAAGCTTTTAAGGTGCCGCGGAGCAAATTTTCGTCCGATAGAGCGCAGTAAAAGTCGGAAAAAACTGCACCAATAGTACACTGTAAGCTCTGTAACAATTTTCATAAACATATTATTAATTCATCAGCCAATGGGAATGGTTTCAAGAAGCAATAGAGCTCATTTACTTTCGAAAGAGCACCGTAAAAGTGTTTGCTTTTTGGTATTTCATCAGATATTGATGACTGTTATCCCAGCCCGTGTGAAAACCACGGTACTTGTGTTGACGGAGTGAACAACTACACTTGCGTTTGCCTACCAGGCTTTGAAGGAAAGACCTGCGCCATCGGTAAGTTGTTAAACAACATTAATAAACACCCGTTTCAGTTTATTAGTCAACGGGAACGTTTTGAAGATGGATTGGAATACATTTACATTCGATAGACCAGCGAAATTCGTCTTTATCGTATAAATTCTGTTTTCGTCGTTATGGTCGTTGTTTATTTCAGACACTAACGACTGTGATCCTTACAATGCAACACGCATAGATGATGTGAATAACTATACTTGCGCATGCCCACCTGGCTTTCAAGGGAGGAACTGCAGCATCATAAGTTTTTTTTTACGAAGGAAACTGTAGAACGTGTTTTTAAGTTAAAGTCTAAATTTGGACGGAATGATTTCCGTCATTCATTTGAAAACCTTCTCCCATCCTTCACACCATTTTACTTTGTGAAAGACTATGATACGGCCAAAAATTTTTCTCATGTAAGAGCTTTAATTTATGACGGTTTTTTTAATGCACGATTGCTATTGCTGTAGTGCAATATAAATTCCGGAGGAGGCAGAATACTTTTCGTGGTAACGTTTTTGTTGGTTCGTTCAGAATTACTATCCTTCAAAAATCTCGTTAATTATTCTGCATCCATGATTGGGTTTTTGACGCAGGGTAACAATAACTGATCAAACGTTTTTCCAGCAAAGGAAAGTGAATTATTGCATCTTTTAAGATGGCTTGATAGGGTTTTTCTAGTAGCCGGCTAGAGCTATCCCCATGACCTTTCACACACGTTTAAAAAATACTGAAACTAGCATGAGTTGAAATTGCATTTCAAAGCCCGTCGTTTTCCACATACGACGACCGAATATCAATATTGTCTAGTTTTTATCGTGTTTTTAACCATAAAAACTGCACCCGAAATTAATATGATTCGATAACGCTCTTACAGATTTCGCTTAAACTTCACGAACATCGAGGAGAAAAACGTTACCGTAAACGATTTTGGAGGACAAGTTCCCACTGCCTAGAAGTACGGCTGCAAGTGTAGTTCTAATTTTCAATTTGTGGATGACAAAATCTCTTCTATGTTGATTCTCGGTACCCTTTGAGGTGGACCGAGATTACAGACCAGAGCAAATCTATGTTTACTCTACCTGCAAAAGAAATAGTTCAGTTCTCCACATTATGTTACCATGAAACTTATAAAACTGTAGAAACCAGAAGTATTTCCGGAATGTTATTTTGTTGCAAGACAAGAGCTAATCAGGCATGGGAAAACTAAACGACAGAAAGGAACAGTAGTTATTTGTTTTTCGCCTAGTTCTGTTCTTCGCTGTGATTGGTCATAAGGCAATAAAAATTCCTAAAATATTTCAGGTGTTGAAGGATTTATTACTTTGACAATAATTCTTTAAACTTTCATCACAGTCAAACCTGCCCAGTGTGAGCATGACCAATTTAGATGCAAAAATGGCGAGTGCATAGAAGCCAGCCTTGTATGTGATGGTGTTCCAAATTGTCTAGATTATTCGGACGAAGAAGGCCCCCTTGCCGACTGCGGTAAGTGACTACCAATTCGACTCTCTCTAGACTAAGATCAATCTCTTTCATTTCAATAAATATCTGGTAACGCTTTCCTTCTTCATCAAAAGATGTTTGTATTCTCGTATTTCCCATCTGCTATCTGAACAACAGATGATAAATTAATAAAGAAAAAATTGAATATGATGGAATCTGCAGCTAAAGTTCTTCCTTCTTGGGCTGTGTGGTGGGTGGGAGAACCCCTGGGTGAATAGATGTAGTGATTTATCATAATTATTTATCCCAAGTATCCAGCCTGCCATGCCTAAACCATTCACACCTCACATTCCCAATAAATCATTCTGGTGATATTGTCGTGTCTCTTCTTATCATTTTTGTGCGCAAGTTTGCGGCACTCACTAATGATATGGGTGACGCTTTCACCTTTATGTGGCACATTCTACACTCTTGTCTACAGGATAATTCATCCTCAAATCTTGTTCTTGGGTCGCACTCGAGAACTTCAGTGTTGAATTCCATGTTCCGTTGATTTCAAAACCCTCTTTTTCCAATTGCCTCAGCAACTGTCCAAGCATTTTCTTTTCCCTCCATTATTTCACTTCTTCTACTGCTTCCAAATGTACCACTTCAGATGTTTTCACTGTCTACAGCAACTGCCCCCCATTGCTTTTCCTAATCTACCATCCAACACTGATCTCCTCGCCCTGGATACATCTTAAGCAACGTATCAAAATCCGCCCATCTTTTCCTCTTGGCATCAGTATAAAGACTGTTAAAATCACTCTTACGGTGAAGCGCACCATACATGGTCATCACCTTCCCAGTTTTTCCGTCCAACTCGTCTGTTGTCCACTTTAGAACTCCTGCTCCGTACCGCAGCACGGCAACCGTCCATGTATTGACTGCCATGACCTTGTTTCTTCCGTGAAGTTTTGAGCTCAGAATCAGCTTGACGCGTCTCTTATATCCCTTCTTGAGCTGTCGTTTCATTTCTTCGTCCTTCATTTTATCTAGGGCTAGAATCCCAAGGTATCTGTATCCACTTCATTATTTTCCCGCTAGATTGTTGGATAGCTCATGTACTTCACATAATATTATTATTGTTATTATTATTATTATTGTTAATGACTCAGACTCGGATTTACAGATCGAAAACATTAGAGCTCGCCCGAATTAATCTTAACACGAGGTTTTATTCTTTTCAACTTGTTTCTTTTCAATAACAGAGACGGATAATTTTCTTTTGTCATGACTTAATTTAGAACACTGGACTACCTACAAGAGTTATTGATCGTATCTAAGCCGCAGGGAATGTTTTAATGTATAATGCTTTTAAATTCTTTCTTTCCCCAAATATTTCTCTAAATTATGTACATATTTTCAAAGTTGAATAAAATTGTTTATTAATTATTAATAATAATTATTAATATAATATCATAGGTGACGAATTACTCCTTAATTTTGGCGCGAAATTTCAGCGTTAATTTGTAATTTCACATGTGAAATTACAAAATTGCCATGGCACCCTTCCGTACGTCTCAGTGTCAAGATGGCGACGAAGTTTTAAAATTCCGTGAATGAAGATGTCAGGGCACAAAAAGACGCTTTAGAAAACCTTAACACACAAGAGAACATCAAGAAGGATTCTAACAGGTATTTTGCCGAAAAAGTCTGAAAAATTCTGAACTTTATAAGCCAAATTTAAGGTATAAACATTTGAGAGAGTGGAGTCCTCGATCGATACGATCCAGGATAAACATGTCAAGAATCCAAGACTGCTAACGTAATTCGTCACCCATGATATTAATAGGTAATCAAATGGTATACTCCTGAAATTAAGGGAATAATTTCACTTGCGTTTTGTCCAAATCCTTATAATTTCCCGAACCTTTAAAGGCAAGGGAAATTATTAGGATTTGGACAAAACGCGCGTGAAATTATTCCTTAATTTCACTCGTCACCATTTGATTACACATACTAATTCGCATTATTATTATTTTATTCAACTTTAAAAATATGTACATATAATTTACAGAAATATTTGAAGTAAGAATTAAGCACTATATAACATTAAGAATTATATAAATCATAAAAAATACACTCTGTCAATAACGATTTCCCAAATACATTCTTTGCGGCTTAGATGCGATCAATAACTCTTTCAGGCGGTCCGGAGTGTTAAATTAAGTCCTTACAAAAGAGAATCATCCGTCTCTGATATTTAAAAGAAACAAGTTAAAAAGAATAAAATATCGTATTCCTAAATTCCTAATTCGTTAAAAAAAGTTCTTACAAAAATAAATAAATAAATAAATAATAATAATAATAATCAATTAGTTAATTCGGGCAGGCTCTAATAATTTCGATCTGTAGATCTGAGTCGATAAAGTCTAGCTATCGTCTTCTGGATCTTGAGCCTCTCAAGCATAATATCGCAGAGCGTACGATGGCGAAAGATACTTAAGCTCTTATCCAGGAATTAAATTGCGCTCAAGTAACTTTCTCCCATCTTATTTGCGATCAGCTCAGCAAGTCTGCTGTGGTACTTAACACACTCATCCGCCATTCCACCTGTGGTCCTGAAAACTAGGGGAGTAAACGTTCCCTGTTCGATCTCCATTACTCTTTCCGCATACTGCCTCTTCTTCTCATTCTCATGCTTCTTGTAGATTTGCGTAGGAGTCAAGTCTCTGTAAGAGTCTGCATTAGGGTGACACACCCGAACGTCGAAGAATGCAGATCTCTGTCTCTCCCAAAAACCTCGAGCATGAATATCCAAACGGGCATCACGGGCTTTGTTAGCGCCATGATTTAATGTCTCCCCAGTGACCTCCTGAAGGACCAGCTCTACTGCCACATCATTACAGACCACCCTTAGCATCTCTGCTTCCAAGTCGCGCTGTTCGTTATGGCGCTGGATAGTGAATCCGCCGCTCTGACACACCATTGCGTGATCCACGCTAAATTGAACACCGCATGCGCAGATCAAGGGCGTGTCCGTTGTTTCCCAGTCGTACTATTATTATTATTATTATTATTATTATTATTATTATTACTATTATTATTATTATTATTATTATTATTATTATTATTATTACTATTATTATTGAAATGTAACACAGCTCATGATACATTGAAGCTGGTTTCTTCATAAGTTTCAGGAAGAAGGTGTAACAACAAGTTACCAAGAGAAGTCAATAAACCCCTGTTTTGGTTTTCTCTTCTCTCCACCTCTCCAGCACCCCAACAATACACATTCATTTTATAGATCAGTCCCATAGAATTTCCCATATCAAAGAACTATTATTTATTGGTTTCCACAGAATTTGTACCTGAAGCAACTGTTGCTGCTCAAAGAGGGGGCCAGAAAAACACAAGTAAGAACCACTGTTATTCTGCTAGTGATAACATGGTCAGAGAAAGGCCGTTGAAATCGCGTAAATTAACAGCTATCACATATAAACCTCCCGTTTGTCGCTTAAAAAAAAGTCTTACTTTATTTCTCTAAAAGACTCTGATCTTGGAGTTATCAATTACACACAGTGAGCTTACATCGTAGTAATGAAAGGACAAAATTTGTAACGTCGTCTGGATATTGGGCCGTTGTTATCGATAGATCTCAAGTAGTCGCTTTGGAGCGAGAAATACGGAGGAAAGTTTTAAATGGCCGCCCCAGAGAGTGGTCGTAGTCGGTTAACCGCCGTCCAATTAGGCCAACTGAATGAGCACCGTTCTGTCGAGAGGGAGGCGGCGGATTGAAGCCGTGGCTTTGACAACACCCAGGTTCTTTATAAAATTGGGGAAAAACCTTTTTTTGTAGTAGAATATGGAAACAGTAAGACTTGCTAGACTTCTTGAATAAGGATGATAAACTGTAGGTCCCTTTCCACAAACCTTTGCTCATGTAAAATCTTCTTGGCGCTAATGAAACCACACACAGTTCGTAAAGAGTAGGGAACTTAGAGCGCGGTGTTATAATCTATCTCTATCACCATGTGGTTGGCCTTGCTGGATAAGCTTGAAGTGCTTATGAACGAATGAGATCACAACACACGTACAGCAAGAAGTTACTCTTTTAGCTGGGTGCTGGACCTCCCGGTGCCCAGATACCCAAGAACGAGAGGTTCGACCATTTTATTCATTCTTTATTGAAACTGTCGAAGTGGAAAGGTTGAACTAAACTACGATTTCTTGCTACTTGAGATCAGTCACAATAGTAGTACATAAAAATTATTAGAGAATGGACATTACTTGAATCAAATAAAAGAAATTGAAAACATCTCATTTAATTGTTTTTCGTTACTGAAAAAAACCGCCTAAAACCGTTGGTTATGATTATTTTCTTGCAGTGTACATTGGCACCGGCGTAGCTGCAGGGATCGTAATAATCATTGTTGCTCTTGTGCTGGCCTACTTTATTATGGCGAGGAAAAAGTAAGTCTATAACTCCAGTCCCAGCTCACAACATTAGCTTTCAAAAAAGGAATCTTATCCCGACTATGCGGGTTACCTCTCCTTAAAACTATTTAATCCGCGGGCTGAGAAAGTTACCCGGTCGGGCAAATGGGGTAACCCGCCTGTACGGGTCGCTCTGGTCTACCATATAAACGTGATCAAATTAAAATGAGAGATTGTATTGACAAGCGGGTTACCCCACCTAAGCGGGTTACCTCACCGTACTGGGATGCCCCACCGCTCATTAAACAGATCCTTAGTAACAGATGTGAAGCTGCACTTTCTTTCTTTAACTCGTGGCCTCCTAATTTTGATGTTTCAATATCCTCCTACCTCGAAACTGTTGGCAACTTCGTTTCATTGTAACTTCATTAAATTTTGCTGTACGCATCCTCGGACGATTTCACGAATTTTAATTTCACGACCTTTTTTGTTTTGTTAAATTGTCATTTAGATGGAAAAAATCGTGGCCGTGAAGAGGCTTAGTAGAGAGTTTGTTTGTTGTCTTGTTGTTTTGATCGATCGCCGTATCGAATAGCATAAAGCGAAACGCTCTAATTCAGTTTGTTTGAACTTGGACTTTTGTTTTGTTTTCTTTGTTCGTTTTTGTTGTCATTCATTTTTTTTTCGAAGATGTGGGATGCATATTTACACTGTTGCTAACTCAATGCTTTTGATTCTTTTGATGTATAGAAGAAGGAGAGACGAACTGGAAAGTATGCCTAGAGGGGTTGGGAACCCTGTGTTCGACACTGACGATGGACAACAACCTCTAGAAGATGTAAATTAAATATAAAATTAACAATAGAATGATTTGATATAAAACTTAAAATTTATTTTGTAACTTAGGGTGCGTTTTTGGGAAAATCCTAAATATTTTGAAACCAAATACGAATTTTGCGTTCATTAAAAAAAAATCCAAATTAAGAATTCAAGTTGACGTAATCCCAAAAAACAGGAGTATTGGCTCCTGACAAACGCAATGCATTCATAAAATCCAATACAAAATACGATTCAGGATTTGGGATTAGCGTTTGTTTCAGTACGAATCTGGCATGCTTTTTATATGAAATAAAACAATGGGATGCAATAAGTGGCTGTGAGTGGGATGTAGACGACACTAGAGACCAACGCTAGTTCTTTGTGAGAAAAATGTCTTTTAAACTATACCGGTGCGCTCGCCGAGGTTCCTAAAACGGAGCAGTATAGGATTTTAGATAACTAATTACTTGCCCCTCCGCTAAATCAACATTTTGCCCCATGTAAGACATTACTGCTGCTGCCGAGTTGGGAGAGGGGTAGGGTGAAAATGAAAATATTAAGTCCGCCTCGTTCTATAGCTTGTTCGAGCAAATATTGCCGTCACTCGGATTTTTCGTCTATTTCTATGTAACAAATTCAAAGCATTTGAGGTCAAGATTCGGGCCTTAAAGAATAACAGCCTAAGATGATACGAGCGCAATATATGTGCAGATGTCCAATTTATTGCAGAGATGCATAAGTGTGTAGGTGTCAATGCTATTACTAGGTAGCCTGCGTTGAAGCCGGCCCACGCACTCGTCCAAACCATTTGTGAAGGTTAAGAGCGTCTGAGGAGCAGGAAAGGCTATTAGGCGGTAAAAAATACATTTCCAATGGTATACTCCAATATACTGCTTTGCGAATTTTTTTGTTTTGTTTTGTGTTGTTTTGTTTTGTTGTTTTGAACTTTCTTTGATCACAAAATAACATCAAACGCTGGTAAAGAGAAATGTTAAGTAGGCTCCTGTGAATGGCGCACAAAACTACACTTAAAGTAAAGCAGAGGCAAAGATAATACTTCATCTTTCTAATATGTTTAATGATTCATATCTTTTTTTTTTCTTTTTACTTTACGCAATAGACACTAGCCCTAGAAAAGTTGATGTGTTATTGATTTCTTAAGTTTGTTCCTAACACTGCTTTCCTTTGCTAACAGTTCTTCATGAGTGATGTTGACACGAATATGTTCGCAACAGATGACAACTTTAGAATATTGGTAAGTGGTCACATGAGCAAAGCTAGTGTAATCTTTGAAATATAGCCATTTATATTTTTCGATTTTTGAGTATATTTTCTTTATACGCCTAGAAAAATGATAAGGATAAAAGTTTACTGGGAGTTGATGTGTTGAATCAGATTCATCTTTTAGAGAGCGGAAGGATAAATCGTTTTCTTTCGTTTCGGTTTGTTATAGACTAACAAGCCTGGAGCAATCTCTATGGATAATCCACTCTACCTGTCGGATCCGTACCAAGACGAAGTAGAATGCTGACAGCATGAAAAAGTTTTAATCCTTGTCCTCACTTCAGTCTTTTTTAGTTAAACAAGCAAATTTTTGCATCTATGCTGAGCTTATTTTAGCTAGACAAAAACCTTTCTTAAGTTTTATTAATTAAAGGTTGTGAACGTGTTATTAGTTATATTAGAATATTTTGATCAGCAAAGTAACGAAGGCAACGCAATCATGAGATTAAATTATTTTCAGTACTGCCACAATAGCTTTTTTCTTTGAGAAAAAATTGTACCTGCAAAAAAGTCATAGTTTTCGAGTTTTACAGTTCAACAGTATCGCTGTTCAAATTTTAGAATCAACGTTAAAATATTACATTTGAACACAGCTTGGCCAGCATTTCTTGAAATTTGAGTGTATTCTGTTACTTCGGTTGAACTGCTTCAATTTGCTTGAAGTTGTTTTAAAATGCAATGACTGTCTATATAGTTTCAAATCGATATCGATTTATATTCTCAATAAACTGCTTTTAGTTTAAGTGTGTTTGTATTAAAAAGACTGTCTTTTAGGCTCAAATCAATATAAATTTACATTGTCAATAAACTGCTTTTAGTTTGTAGTGTTTTTGTATTTGCTAGTCTTTGTTGTTTAACGGGAACGTTTGTTTTATAAAGCGGTTGCTTGTTTCAATCAGGCAGGTCATCAATGAGCTCTAGATAATCTATTGAGAGGACTGGTTGGATTTAACAGCGGTTCTTATCTTTGTAGATTTTGAAAAGCCGTTTGATTCTGAAAAAGGGAGAAAATGTTGGTCTACAGGCTAACTAGCAATATACCATCGAATCCATAGGTTATGGGCCTACATCTTCCAAATATGGCATGTGCTAGTTGCCTTGAAGAATTTGCCTGGGAGTGGAACCAATTGCCAGTTAATTAACATTTAGTGCAAATTAGGTTATTGTTTTTAAACCCTCAGCGGGATGAACAGATAAGAAAGCAAAAACGAAGTGAATTCTGCTACAGCTCAGTCAAACAGTGTTAATACGGACACTGAGGGGGTCATGTGTCCTTATTAGCGGGGTGTTCGTGCAAAACTAGAGAGCTCTGAGGCTTATTTGCTGAAGTTAGAGAAAAATCTGTCTTAGGGTTTCGAAGTTATTAACATTTTTTGTAAAAAAGTGGTTTTAAACAGACGCCGATATCTCAAACGTTTTTATACCTACAAGAAAATAAATAACATTTTCTTAAAGTTCGACCATTCTTTATTAAGGATGCCAAAAATTGTAGAAATCAGTTAAAAATCAGCAGAAACGCGATTCAAAAACATAACTAACGCGCATATAAATAGGTTCGGGCCACCTTAATCAACAATGGTTTCCGCAACGCAAGGACACACCCAAAATGGCCTTCACCGCTATCCGTAGACGATTTTGTCGAATTTCTAACTAAAACTGAACGGAATAAATACAACTGTTCTACAATCGTCATAACATCATACTCAGCATCATTCAAAAATCTT
>OZ037776.1:56241615-56244115 GCA_964035525.1 Porites cylindrica
ATCAGCCCACTTAGAGTGCGATAATGTGCGCGTGAACTTTGCCTACAAATGGCAATAAGCTGAATAAACCGGAAGCTTAACATCATGAATAAGTTACTAAATTACATCGCTCAGGTTCTTTCTCTTTTTTTTCAAGTACCGGAGGGGTTTTTCGTGCATTCTGTTGCGCAGTTTGGCAGTGATATACCGAGCATCAGACAGGTAACGCACCGAAGCCACCATTTTACTCTTCTTCTACCAAACAGTTTTCCTGCAATGGTCTTAGTACTGGTCCCGTTGCCAAAACCTTGCACGAGCAAGATACGGTAATCGAGAGTTGAGAATCGAGAATCGATATTGTACTCGGGACAAGAAAAGGTCGCCGTCCAAGGAACAACTGATGCAATGCAAGAGCTTCAAGCGGCTGAGAATCGCCAATTCTGGATTACAAGCAGTGAAGGAACTCCTGAGAAGCGTCCAAATTATCAAGGAACTTTGGAGGCCAGTCAGCCACAGTGATTGTCGCACCACGCATAAAGTAGAATAAATTTATTAGCCTGGTCTTGTCTTTGCCACAAATCACGTAAAACCATAAAGAAGGTACCACTATCAACTCTGGAAAATGAAAATTCAATAATACTATGGTTGACGACTGACAGTTTAAAACAGAGACAACCCGCACCTCAGAATCTTGGGCGCGCCGCCTGTAAGCTCTGAGGGAGAGGGAAGCCCCATAATTTGGCCTATTTCAAATTTAAATGACACTACAAAAATAATTACAATTATAATTTCAAAAGAGAGACTACCTTCACCTCAGAATCTTGGACGCGCCTCCTGTAAGCTCTCAGGGAGAGGGTAGCCCGATAATTAATTTGGCCTCTTTCAAAAACAACTGACACTACAAAAATAACCTACAATAATAATTTGGATAAATGACCGACATTTCAAAAGAGAGACTACCATCACCTCAGAACCTTGGACGCGCCGCCTGTAAGCTCTGAAGGAGAGGGTAGCCCCATAATTAATTTGGCCTATTTCAAAAACAAATGACACTACAAAAATTACCTCCAGTTATAATTTCAAAAGAGAGACTACCATCACCTCAGAAACTTGGGCGCGCCGCCTGTAAGCTCTGAGGGAGAGGGTAGCCCCATAATTTGGCCTATTTCAAAACAAGTGACGGTACAAAGATGACCTACAATAATAATTTCGACAATGACCGACATTTCAAAAGAGAGGCTACCATCACCTAAGAATCTTGGGCGCGCCACCTGTAAAGTCTGAGGGAGAGGGTAGCCCATAATTAATTTGGCCTATTTCAAAAACAAATGGCACTACAAAAATTACCTACAGTTATAATTTCAAAGGAGAGACTACCATCACCTCAGAAACTTGGGCGCGCCGCCTGTAAGCTCTGAGAGAGAGGGTAGCCCCATAATTAATTTGGCCTATTTCAAAAACAAATGACACTACAAAAATCTTCTACAAAAATTGTTTGGACTATGACCGACTTTTCAAAAGAGAGACTACCTTCACCTCAGAATGTTGGGAGCGCCGCCTGTAAGCTCTCAGAGAGAGGGTAGCCCCATAATTAATTTGGCCTATTTCAAAAACAAATGACAATACAAAAATGACCTACAATAATAATTTGGATAAATGACCGACATTTTAAAAGAGAGACTACCATCACCTCAGAAACTTGGGCGCGCCGCCTGTAAGCTCTGAGGGAGCGGGTAGCCCCATAACTTGGCCTATTTCAAACCAAATGACAGTACAAAGATGACCTACAATAATAATTTGAATAATGACCGACATTTCAAAAGAGAGACTACCATCACCTCAGAAACTTGGGCGCGCCGCCTGTAAGCTCTGAGAGAGAGGGTAGCCCCATAGTTAATTTGGCCTATTTCAAAAACAAATGACAATACAAAAATGACCTACAATAATAATTTGGATAAATGACCGACATTTTAAAAGAGAGACTACCATCACCTCAGAAACTTGGGCGCGCCGCCTGTAAGCTCTGAGGGAGCGGGTAGTCCCATAACTTAGCCTATTTCAAACCAAATGACAGTACAAAGATGACCTACAATAATAATTTGAATAATGACCGACATTTCAAAAGAGAGACTACCATCACCTCAGAAACTTGGGCGCGCCGCCTGTAAGCTCTGAGAGAGAGGGTAGCCCCATAGTTAATTTGGCCTATTTCAAAAACAAATGACAATACAAAAATGACCTACAATAATAATTTGGATAAATGACCGACATTTTAAAAGAGAGACTACCATCACCTCAGAATCTTGGGCGCGCCGCCTGTAAGCTCTGAGGGAGAGGGTAGCCCCATAATTAATTTGGCCTATTTCAAAAACAAATGACAATACAAAAATAACCTAGAAAAAAGATTTGTATTATGACCGACATTTTGAAAGAAAGACTACCTTCACCTCTGAATCTTGGGCGCGCCGCCTGTAAGCTCTGAGGGAGAGAGGGTAGCCCTATAATTTGGCCTATTTCAAAA
>OZ037776.1:56249115-56321615 GCA_964035525.1 Porites cylindrica
TACTGTTTTCAGTGTCTGGTTTACTTTCTTTTTCAGCTTCATGATATAGGGCGTTATTATTTCCTTACTTACTTACTCACTTAGTTGCGATGCATGTTTTCCAGATTTGACTGAGACGCACAATGAATGGCTTCCTGTTGTCAGGTTCTCCTGGTTGCCATTTAGGTGAAAAGAACAAGAAGTTATATTGAACACTCCGGGTTGCCGTCTCAGTTGTAAAAATAAAAGCATTAAGCGAAAATCTTGCTTTCTGTGGATTATTACTTGTTTCCATATTAAATTCATGCCTTGAATACCGCTTGAATGAAGTTTCATGCTCCTGTTTACATTTTCTTTATTTTTGCCGAAAACATTTGTTAAATATAAAAGTTCTCGTTTCTTCTACCGATAGACTCGTAGCTTTTCGAGCCCGAAAGTAAGGCTTTAAGTTGTTGTAACGTTTATAATTTGTAGCCTAAGTGTATCGCATATTTTTCAGTAAATGAACCCCTAAGCATTTGTGAGCAATTCATAGACAAGAAGAAAACAATGGTAACTTATGGTAACTTTTTTGTCAGATACTGTTATGCAAAAGTATATTCATAGCTGAATTTACCCATAAATGAGCCCGAAAGAAAGAAAGCAAAATAAACTTGCGGTGAACACAAAAGTTGGCCAGCTTTTTCCTTTAGGTCTTTTCTTGAGACATTATTTTGTTGACTCTAACATCCGTAACCTGTAAATTGGCTACAGTAGAGTATCATGCATAAAAAAGATTTTTTCCCTTTATATTGTTTTCATATCAGTCGTTTTCACTCAGTTACCTCGAACCCCAAATCATTTTCCCCTGCCGCGACATTGGACCCGCGACCGCGGCATTGGACCCGCGACCGCGACTTTGGACCCGCGACCGCGACATTGGACCCGCGACCCGCGACCATTAGTCAAACTCTCTGTCCTGGGGTAATCACATTAAAAATATTTCATGAGCAAAACAAACCGGCGACTTGGACTTCTTCGAAAAATCAAACATTTTGTACCATTACACACTCGGTTGACACTTTTTCATCCTCTAATTCTTCCTCTATATGACTACAAGAACATCATTTGGGGTGACAAAAACAATACTAAATTAATGAGCGATCCTGAGCTAGAAAATTGGAAACTGCGTACCAACGAGTCGTCTCGTACTTGTTTGTTTTTCCTACCCGGCTTTACTCTTCGGCTGAGACAAACCTTTTTAGCAACAAACATTATTGCGAATCAATGTTTTATAGTTAACACAGTCTGTCGATAAAGATAATTTTTTATTATAATTATATAAACACCAATGAAATACCAGGTGAGTCTTCGCGCGAAAACTTGATATCTTCACATGTGAAAATAACATGTTATCTTCACATGTGAAAATATCACCTTTGCTATGGCTACATAATAAATCGCGCCTTTCACACCAAAAAACTATTGAAGTGAAATGGTTTGGCATTTCATTGGTGTTTATATAATAAATAGAACATTACATGGTCGCTTGGAACGAGTTGTCAGCGGAAACCTCCATAAAAATCCAATATGGCCGATGATCGATGATAGAGAACCGTCGAAACAAACTTAACCGACAACGGCGTTATTTTTCTTGAACTATATGCTCATGAGGTGCTTGAAATAATACGGAGGTAATAAGTTCATGACGTTTTTCACCTTTTTGCGTTTTACTAAACAATTATCCGTAGGAAACAAAATATGCTCCAACAGCAGTTGAAAGAAGCCAATCGGGACAAAAAGTCTCAAAGCACATGTACAGCCATATTTGGAACTCAAGCGAATCTATACTGAGTCTAGCCCACAAAGCAATGAACTACTTTTCCATGATAGGTAACATACATCGAAGTAGGCAAGTAGCTTGTGTGCAGACTTCTTCTATTTTCTTTGATAGAGATGACTGCTTTGAAAAATGTTATTGACCACGTCATCACATAATTAGTAAGACTACTTTAACAATCTGGTTCTGCTTTTAATATTATTAGATCCACTACACTGCAAGCATTCACGATATTGAAGTGTTTCACTAATCCATGAAAATAAAATAATATCATTTTATTATTTTGTAAAACAATTTGTTTCAGGTCAGTTTGCCCAGTATAGACCAGTATAATGACCCTAATGGAACCTAATTCACTCATTTTCCTCACCGTAATCAGTAACTGCTTCAAAGTCGTACAGTGGCCATTTGTCTTTCTGCGAAATACCCCTGACGACCCTTTCCTGAATCAAAACCATTGGATTGCATTGAATGCAACATTCTCACTCACTGCAGATCCTCAATTACCCCCCCGCCCCCTTAAGAACGAGATCCCAAACCCCTCCCTTTTGAAGAAAAATGTCGTAAAATAATCAAAGTACCTCTTCATGGGCACGAAACGTTTGGTGCAATTCATACCATACAATATCGCTGTATCAAGTACTGTTCTCGGTGCAGGAGGAGGGGGTACTATAATGGCCTAAACAGAGCCTGAAGCCTTTTTCAGGCTTCAGGTACATGAAAGGGAAGGGGTTTTTATAGTTGAAGTATGTGAAAGGGACCAAAATGAGATCAGTCACAGATGCATTTTATGGATGTGAGAGACAAGAAAACCTGTTTTAGCTATTTATTCATATTGTAAAGATGGTGTATTTACAGCAGTTAAAAAGGGATGCAGAGTTCAAAATTAGGTATGTGAAAGGGGTACCATTTGTCACTAGAGGGTATACAAAAGGGGTACCTTTTCTGTCTAAAATGGTACATACAAAGGGTAAAGGGTTGGTCCCTGGGGCAGAGCCTCTTTGGTGAGTACCCCCCCCCCCCCCCCTCCCCTCTGGGTTACTGTTACTCTAGTCTGATTCTTCTCTTTAATTTCTTTGATACTGTGCTTCATTAAATGAATTAAAATTCATTTAAAAGCTTCTTGCCCCTTTTTTGAAAACCCCGATATGTTAAAAGAAATTATGTCCCCTGGAGGGGAAATAAAATCAGGGAAAATGGGTAGCAAGATCTATTGTGTTATTTTACATGCACTGAGTAAGCATAATATGGCCACTATACACATACAGTTGCGCGTGTTTACTGAAAAACATATCGGCACTCCAATCTTTTGCCTCCCATCACTTATGTGAGACCTTAGACTCTTTATTTCCAAAACTACAGACAGCTTGCTTGAAAGCTTATCAACCACCTTATAATAAGCTGCCAACCTCTGCAACATTGATAATGTGATGCTTGATGGTAAGTGCACTGCAATATTACTGAATCAAGCTAATAAAGCAGCTTGACAATATTAACTGGTTTAAGTCACTGATACATTCAGTTTTACACTGAGCTTGAAATATTTTTCTCCACAGTAAAAATAATGTTCATTAAAGAGAAGCAGAGCTCCCCTCTGCAAAAACATTTAAGGAGTCCCCCTAGAAAAAAAAAAGCATCCAGAGGGCTAAACAGAGGAAGTATACTTACCATGCATATTTTAACAGCTAGCCTTTAGAAAGTACCTTCCAACCAAAGTCTTTAAAGTACTTCCCCCACGTATACTTGCAACACTTAATATTGCAGCTCAGTTGTGGTTCACTTTTATCCTAAGTTTGAATTTTATTCTCTTTGTTTTGAACTCATAATCATAAAATTCGTATTACCGTACCCCCAAACAAAGGGAAGCAAAATTTACACCTAGGATATAATAAAATAAAACCACAGCTTAGCCATTTGCTTTGAAACAACTGACATCTTTAAGACCAAGGTATGATTGATGTTCCTGGCACATTGCCCGTTAATATGTTGAAAAGTTGCCCTTTATTGATGTATTAAATAACCTGATCCATCTTATCTTTTCAAATAATACAATTGCACTTACTTCTCATCATAGGTTTGTAAATATAATATTATTAGACTTACAGTTTTATCTCATCGTCAACATGTTTTAATTTGGGCTTGAAAAAACGCTACAGCTAGGAAGGAGCTCCACTGCTACACTTACTGTCGAGGAAATACACCTGGCTGCTTCGATCTACGTTATCTTTCAGCATGTATTTAAGCCAAAACCCTACGAAAAGCGTCAAGCAAAAGTAGTTCATTGCTTTGTGAGTTAGACCCGGTATAGATTCGCTTGAGTTCCAAATATGGCTGTGCTTTGAGAGTTTTTGTCCCGACTGTAGCTTCTTTCAACTGCTGTTGGAGCATATTTTGTTGTTTAGTAAAACGCAAAAAGGTGAAAAATGTCATGACGTTATTACCTCCGTATTATTTCAAGCACCTCATGAGCATATAGTTCATTAGTAAAATAGCGACCTTAAGTGTTGTTTCGACGCTTCTCTATCATCGATCTTACCGGGTTCTTGATCCTTACCGGCCATTTTGGATTTTTATGGAGGTTTCCGCTGACAACTCGTTCCCAGACTTCCGTTCCCCGTTCCCCGCTCCCCGCTCCCCGCTCCCCGTTCCCCGTTTTAGTAACATCCCTACCACATGTAGCAGCAACGGGACAAAAAGTATGGCCTTGCACTGAGATACTTGACCACTTGCCTGTATATTGGTTACCGTTATTCCTACGGTTCATAAAATTCAGTGTTCAACGTCAAATGGGAAACGTAAAAAACAGTTTCGTTTCGAAATGCAGCTACAGTCGAACCGCGTTACCGATAAGGACACTGAGGGGACCATTGACAATGTCTGTGTTAACGGGGTGACGTATGTTAACTAAGTAAAAAAATATAATTAAGAAACAATATCAAACAATTAATACTGAACATAGCATTGACAAACTAAACATCTCTAACTTACAAATAGCCATTACTTTGAGGACAATGTCTAATATTTAGATTTAGCTAAACCAAAAAAGCGAGGCGTCCCTTTATATTCTTTTAATTACTGAAAACCCAAAATTATACTTAACTGATTTTTTAAAAAAGGGGAAAATTATAAATCTAGTTCCTCTAGTACGGTGTGTTAACTTTTTCCTTTTTTTTTTTTTGGCAGTTTTCACACTTTATTATGTGCTTGAATAAAAATGCACAATATTAAAAGACCTGAATTATTCAGAGTCCCCTTCTTCTTCCCCCTTCTCGAGGTTATGCGTCGTTATAGGAGACCTTTGAGTCTCAAGATTATTGATACATGGTAAGGCAGTAAAATAAGGGCGTTTTAAAGTTTTAAAAATAAAGTCTCATAAATAAACTCAGATAAACGTATCATTAATGTTGTGGGTAGCAAGGGAGGATTAAAAACGACTAAATCATTGTTATCTTGGGAGGTTCTCAAAAACGACAAGGAAGAAATGAAAGACTCTTTCAGACGGAGCTAACAATGATCGTTGACAAATCATCGCCAACAGCTCCTTGCTCTGCAAGTGGCATTTATCACTACAATCGCAAAAAAAACCAATATCAATGACTTTAATGGCGTAGAAAAACGGTTTTAAAGATGGATACCAAAGGTGTTTGTACATGGTATAACGAGTCCTACACAAGTGTTTAGAGAATACCCTAAGCGATTCACAAGCCTTTCTTACGCAAGCCGTCAGTAATGACTCTTATACAAGCCTTCGGTAAGTATCTCAAATAAGCCTTCTGTAGCAAGCCTTGTGTAAAGACTCGTACACAAGCCTTCTGTAAGCCTTCTTCGGCGTTCTATCAGACTCTTACACAAGCCCTCTGTAAGTATCTTACACAAGCCTTGTGTAAGCCTTCTTATGCGCTCTGTAAGTATCTTACACAAGACTTGTGTAAGGACTCTTACACAAGCCTTCTGTAAGGACTCTTACACAAGCCTTGTGTAAGGACTCTTACACAAGCCCTCTGTAAGGACTTACACAAGCCTTCTGTAAGTATCTTACACAAGCCTTCTGTAAGCCTTTTTATGCGTTCTGTAAGTATCTTACACAAGCCTTCTTTAAGTATCTTACACAAACCTTGTGTAAGGACTCTTTATACAAGCCTTGTGTTAAATACTTACACAAGCCTTGTATAAAGAGTCTTACACAAGCCTTCTGTAAGTATCTTACACAAGCCTTGTGTAAGCACCCTTACACAAGTCTTTGTAAGGACTCTTTATACAAGCCTTGTATTAAGAGTCTTACACAAGCCTTCTGTAAGCCTTCTTACGCGTTCTGTAAGTATCTTACACAAGGCTTGTGTATAATCACTCTTACGCGTTCTGTAAGCACTCTTACACAAGCCTTCTGTAAGTATCTTACGAAAGCCTTCTATAAGTCATACACAAAAGACAACAAAAACTATTTACATAATTTTTAAGTGTTAAAGAAGGCGTTCGTAAGAAGGACTTTTAGTAATGAGCTATTTTAATTAAATTGCGTTATTTAGTGACACAGCAACTAAAATAGGGTAATTTTGGTGCAGTGAAATATATAAGGTGTTGTATATTATATTGTTACTGTTTTTATATAAGGTTTTGTGCCCAGCTGCTGAGAATGATCCAAAGTATCTTCTAGTGAAAGAAGAAGAGTTGTTCTATTGATGGAAAGTGTCCAAATTTGTCCTTGCGCCTTTATTTGCGAGCACAAGGAGAGCTGATGTTAGCAAATTTCGGGTTGAAAATATGGCCATTTTGAGACTCCGACAACGAAAACTAATATTCTTACCTTTCTCAAAAATAAAAGGCTTTTTGGGAGAACAACTTACATCAGATTACTTATCTACCTAAAAGCTATTTATGGACAAAAAATGAAGGAAATAGATTTTTCAACTCTTGCCACTCGATGGTCGACATATCCTGACCGTCGCTCTTAATAGCGTTTTACCAAATTAAAATCGCCAAGTTACGATTGAAGTGTTGTGCCTTAACCTACAGTTCACAATCAGCGCTACAGGTACTGCGCTGCCTTTTTAATTTGCCGGTGTTTACATATATGATGAGGAAACAAAACCCGTTGCTTTGTTTATTGAAAATGATCATGATATCATTATACACTTAATCAGCATCGGCTAATGTGTTCTTGGCCGAAAAAAAAAAAGCCGCGGACACGTCTGAGGATTTTCAAACAACTTTCGGCAGATTTTTGTCTAAACCAAGCGACACAGAAATCAGATTTTGCGTACTTTCGTGATTTGTTGACCAAATTTGTATTAACACTTGTCTCTTTTTTTTTTTTTTTTTTTTTTTTACTTTACTGTACATTAAAATTAGTTTCCGTATGCGGAAGAAAATACAGATTAAGATAATCCTTAATTGTTAAAATCGTAATTTGTGCAACAATTACTTTAATTGAACTCGTTTTTCAGAATGTATTGATAGCACATTTTAAACTCCATTATAATTATGAGCGGGTTATTTGTCGATAAATTACAATTAGTCTGTAGCTGTGTTTCTCAAACTGCGGGTTTTCAAGCCACAGTCTCCTGTTAGTGAGTTCTGTTTTTTGACAATCGATGCACGAGAGTTGCTACTGTCGGTTGTTTAATATGTCAGTTATCGTTTATTGATGGATCGTCTAGTGATGATTGAAAATAGTGTGTCTCAGTGACGATCTTTGTTTGACAGGCATTCATCAGCGCTACAGGAACTACTCAAAGCTTTTGTTTTGCCACTACTCGAAAACTTGTATTAACGAGTGTGATAAGAAACAATAGGGTAACGAGTGAAACAATACCGTAACGAGTGACTAATTTCCATTTTTTTGTCTTAGTTTTGTCATTTTTCTCATTTTAATGACAAAAGACAGACAAACATGTCACTTTAATGACAAGAGTCAGACAAAAGTGAGGAATTCGCTAATGTTCGTTTCAGTTTGTTTGTCTGAGTTTCGGGTCTATATCTATCTGATCGACACACTTAATCTACGATCGTGAATTGGTTCTTGGCCTGAAGTTAGTTACTGAGTGAAGAAAGGAAACTGGTAAGAGATGTCAATGTCAAATAATATTCTACTACTCATATTTCGACTTATACAACAGTTCTGTTATAATCGACATTGGTGGAGAAAAGAATGCTATAATCCTGGGTAATCCTGAATTGAAATTATAGAAAAGGTGTTTTTATTACTCACATTCTATGAGAGCACAAGCATAAAATTTGAAATCAAATGTAAAAGGTTATGCAAACTCAAATAAGCACCCACCCCCACCCCACCCCGTTTCTGGTCCCTCCAACCCAAAAACATTGAATAGGTACTACTACTGAGAGACTTGCCCAAAGACGGAGTTTTCTTCAGAGTATTTTACAGAAACCTTGCTTTGTTACATCTTTGTCGTTTATTATTGCACTTTATTGTATTGTTGCTGAAAATGGTGAAAATTTAATAAGCGCCCAGGGCGGTTAATCGAATAAAAATGGTAATGATCATGTTTATCACGTGCATTTATTTAACGGCGTTTATTATTGTTATAAACCTCTAGTTTGACTTTCTGTTTTTATTTTGTCCTCATAACGTATTAAAGAGGTTCCTTCTACAAAAACGTTTAGTGAATCAGTTAGTTATTTGTTTAAATATCTCTACTATAAACCGAGTTCGAGATCTCTACTGTTAGCAGTCTAGAGTTTCCCACTTTTGGAAATGTTTTCATCTGCGAACCCAAACAAGCAATTACCCAGTCACCGCGTAAATTTGGAGTCACGTAAAGCGAGGTTCGATTTCATGACATTTATGTATGACAGCCGAGCGTAGTCAAGAATTCTTATATAAAAAGTTATGAACCCTTTTATTACTCGTTGGGATGAACCGTTTGCAGGAAAAGAGAAACATGTGTTTAATATATGTTTGCATGGACTAAATAGCGACAGAGCTGTCCGATCTCTGGAGGTTCTTTCCGTCCGTACTGTCTACGCGGAGTTACGGTTGTATTTCACCCCGGCATCGGTAGCCAAGAACGGAATCATGGTTCGATTTATAGGAAAGCGAACTCACATTTTTTACTGGTTGGTATAAACTGTTTGCAGAAACAGGAAAATAATTTTGATTTTCTTAAGCGATGATTTCGGTCGCGGCGAAGTAATATGAAGACTGTGGGCCCAGCGTGACAAAACTTAGTAGGGATTTATCACATTTACAGAACAAAAAAAATCATGAGGTTATTCGGATCCAGGCATTTTGGAGAAATTTAAAGAAACTAAAACCTTTATCTGGATAAGAAATGTAGCGGCTCTTCGCAAGTTTCAATGCAATGTTTGTCTAAGAAAAATTAAAACATGGTTCGATTTAGTTCCTCACGCACTCTTCGAATTTCTATCGAGACGAATTGGATCCAGCGGAGCACACAAAAGAACGCTGGTGGAGGGGAAAGAAGAGTTGAACTTCTACAAGAAGGCAACGATTTATTATTAAAGTAAGTTCCTGGCGGTTTTATAACCGGCAAGAAGAAGTTCTCAACCAAAACTCGCCAAAAGTTATAGATCGCTCCGTCTTCAATTATCTTGCTTGATAACGCGGGTCAAACAGCCGATAACAAGCACACAGGCAACGTGATTTTTCTTTCTTTCTACTGGCGAGTAAAACCGACAAGCCGTTTGGAGATGATACTTTTCAGAACCAGTCAGTAAAACTCATCTGCTGACAGGCCTTTTCCTTCATACGGGTCTTTAACTGCTTCTTTTTATTCTCCTTTTAAGCTGAAACTGATGCCTTCTAACGATGAAAGAAATCTCATCACGCTTCACTAACGACATATGTTTAGTAACTCAAATGGCGTGATGTTGATTTCAACCAATCGGAAAAAGGTATTAAGTCGAAGATTGACATTTAATTAATTCTGAACAATCACTATTTTCAGAATCTGAGCGTGAAAAATGGCGAAAACAATGGCGTCGTTGCAGGCGTTCCTTTCCTTTCTCCCTCGCGCGCCCAAATTCTCCCTTCCCCTTCCCCTTTTAACGCCTGCCACGCAGGCTACAAGTTAATAGTCTCACATGTGAACCCAAAAATAGCAATCATCTTCGATCACAGTAGATTAGGCCTGAAAAACAAATTCTTCCTAAACAAAATAACCCAGTCGCCCACCTACACCACCTTTATTTTATATCTGAAGCTCCAGCAGCTGCTAAGTACACTTCCACTTGTTGTTTCCAACGTCTGAAGTTCTCGGACACATTTCCCGAATTCACATCTAGTTGGGGAGGAAGTCTAAAATGTCCGGTTTCTGTAGCCGTCATTTCATTTACTAAAATCCCGAGGCTACCACCATGTTGATTTGTTAGAGTGGAGAACGAGGAACACGACAAGAGTAGAACAAACTGCTGTCATTTTAAACTGTGCAGGCCTTCATGTTCTCGAGGTGTACGATACTTTTATTTGGACAAATGATGGCGATAAAGATAAACCCGACAAAGTTTTAGAAGCATTGGAAAGATAATGCAACCTGCGTGACAATGTACTCATCGAATCTCATAGATTCTGGAACATTCCACACCAGGAACCGTTCGACAAATTTCTCACGGAGCTAAAAACGAGAGCAGCCGCGTGAAAGTTTCTGGAAAAAGATCGGATGTTGAGAGACAAAATAGTTTTTACTGTGACTGGAAAACTTCAAGAATTACTCCTTAGGGAAGACAATTTGACACTCGGATATGCATATATGCATTTGTCTATTTCAGTCGACTGTCGGCGATCTGAAAGATATGATCTAAACTAAGAATTTATAACTCCTCTTACTCCATAGTTTTCAAGTTTTGCCAAAAGAATCTCATGGTTAACAGTATCAAATGCTTTCTTAAGATCTATAAAAATTCCTCATGAGTATTTTCTTTTGTCCATATTAGAATGTATGGTGTTCACAATATCAAGAATTGCGTGCTGGGTACTATGTTTATTGCGAAAGCCATATTGCAAGTAGTAAAGGATATCATTCTTGTCTATAAACTTTATCAGTCTACAATATAACAGTTTCTTAAATAAACGATTATAAATTGATAACAAAGAAATTGGCCGATAGTTTTCAGGTAACGTCTCGTGTTCACCCTCATTTCAAAGAACAATTATCCCTTACGTTTATTGATTTCCTTAGTCTAGCAGTTAGGCCAAGGTTTAGTTAGCATTTTTAGTTTTCTCATTGAAGCATCCCTAAGCGGTGCATGTTTATTAACTACATGATGAATGGTCTTATAAAAGTGAGAGAACGACTTGTTTACGTCACAGTTACTAGAAACGTTCTTCCCAATTAATTACACCTGCTGAGGTCATTCATGAATTTATTGACATTAAACGTGTAATAATCCCTAAGTTTAGTCATTTTTGTATGTGGTAATTCTTGCTTGTTTACATTGACAATACAGACTTGTGAAAAATGATCGGTTGTATTGGTGACGATATTGCCACTAGAAATATTATTCATTACGCTTTCTCTAACATTTCGAATCCATTGTTCATCATCTTATGCACAAGTCTTCTACCATTTTCTCTACGTTGTTGTATTACTAAAAGGCGGGAAAAGACTGCTGGAAAAACGCGAAACATCGAGGATATTTCTTACCCTCCATAGCTCTCCATGCCATGACGTAACGCTTTCGTTTCGCACATTTCCAAAAGAGGCAGGTACAAAAGTCGGAACGGATCAACTCGCACCGCCAGTCAGGGTCGGATCAACTCGGATCGACTCGGACCAACTTGGATAGAATAAAAAAATTAAAATGAAATAAAATTGGACTCGGATCAACTCGGATCAATTAAAAAAATTAAATTAAATTAGCCAAACTGAAAGTTTAACCCATTTGGATGCTAAAAGGTTAGATCATCCTTTTTTTATCCGTGGCTTTCAGCCGCCATTTTGTTTTACTAGTGCCAGTTCCTCTCGGAAGATGTTACGAACTCGTGGTTGCGTTACATGACGCGCTCTGTTTCAAGGACACAGATATGGATGGCCTCGAAGAAGGTAAAATCTCGACCATCTTTCTCAACGAATTTGCTTCATTCCAAGAAAATGATAGTTTCAGTCGCCTAGAATGTATATATTTTCTTATTTTATATGGGCCTCTGAGGTTAGTACTATGTCGGAGCAGCAGAGGAGAGGTGTGAAGGAAAGGTTGGGACACAGGGGTGGGCCTGGACAAGAGACCATGTATCTCAGCATCCAAGTGGGTGGTGGGGCATCTTCCTCTTATGGGGGATGGGGAGTTGGAGTAATGGAAACCACGGGTCTTAACAGAGGGATGGGACATTGTGGGAAGTCAACTTAATCCATTCTGGTGGGTCCTGAAAATGCATTATAGTTTTCACTAGTTTCCTAATAGTTCGACAGTAAAGAAACTTCCTTTTACGAGTTCATAACTTGTGGCAAAAAGCAATATTACCTGCTGTAAAAGAAAAAGAAATAAATAAGAAAGCAAATATAAACAGTGGCAGATACAGGGGTTTCCAAACCTCCCCCCCCCCCCCTCCCCCATCCCCCTTTTGGATGAGCGGGCGGCGGGCGCTTCCTGTATTTCAAGGTCTGGATCTGCCACTGATATATACATTCTAAGTGACTAAAACAATATTTTCTTACAATGATTCAAAATTAATGAGCGTCATCTACCCCATAATTTGACGGATATTATCGCCATACAGGAGCCCCTATCGATATATAACGTGACGTGTAACGGAACCATGAGTTTGTGAGAAAAAATAAAATGGCCGGGTGAAAGGTAAGTGACGCCGACTGATTTTTATTTTTCTTTTTATGATCCGATTTGATCCGAGTCCAAGTTTCTTTTATTGTTGTTTTTTTTTTTATTTGATCCGAGTCGATCCGAGTTGATCCGACCCGGATTGGCGGTCCGACTTTTGTACCTGCCTTTTCCAAAAGTGGAAAAGTTCTGGTTATTTAGTTACGGAATAAGTGTTTTCTGCTCAGAGTTTAATCATAAATCCGGGCAGAAAAAACGAGGTTTCGGTAACTTTCATTGCAGATCGAGAAAACGAGAAAAGTATAATTTAAATTAAGATGTTCATTATATCTCTGGGTTAAAGTGGAGACTGACACTGGGTATCGAAGATTTTAACTCAAGCGGAACGGCTGTTGATGATCGTCGTGCGTCAAATCCTAAACAAAATGAACTTTCAAAATGGTGCCTTTAGTTGGTCAAAAGCATTCGTTTACACTTAGTTTTCACATACTCAAAATAGCCCAAATCTGCAAGAAACGAACAGCTTTACACTGCTTTTTTGCCACAAATTGCAAGGAAATGAACTTTTCGATTTGCTGTCCGCACAGCGAAATACAGCCCCCTAAACTGAAAAATCACAGTGTGCCTACTTACTGAGAGATGTAATAATTTGTTTCACCTGTTTCGCCTCCTTGAGTACTTCTTGAACTGAGCCAGGGCAATGTTTGCACTCAGTGCTAAAGTACGTTTCTCGCTGAGCACTAATGAGAACATAGCACAAGGAACGTAAAGGGAAGATACCGTAAAATCAGTCACATAATATATATATATATTTCTTTCTTTTTAGTTTCATAGGAATGGCACCAAGAATGCATTATTCTCTCGCATCAAAATTGGTGTTTGTCACGTTCACCCATTCCGCCTTATTTTTCTTCTGTGTGAATAGCGGTAAGTCCAGGGACAGTACAAATGTTCCTTTTTTCATGAATCAGTCGAGTTCCCACTAATTGACTTTAGAATAAACCTAATTATGTGAGTCATCTCTTGCTTTCAGCCATCCATGGACCATACTATATATAGTCGACTCCCGGTAACTGGAACCCTCTATAACTCGAACCTTCCGCTAACTCGAAGCAATTTTCATTTCCCTTCAGATCATTTTCTATATAATTTTACCTTCAATAACTCGAACTCCCGATAACTCGAACTTTTTTCCATGGCTTGAAGGTTCGAATTATCGGGAGTCGACTGTAGCCCCCCTCGCAGACATTCTGGAACATGGAAAGAGGAAATGACCTTTCTCCTTGACGATACTTTCAGCATATTTTCTGAGGCCAAAATGTCTGCACATTAAGCATGCAGTCATAACTTCTTTCTATTTCTAAACGTTACAAACGTTCCTCCGGACCAGATAGAGGGCCACAAGTTTACTAGTTTCTGCAACTATTCCTTGCTACCCTCTTTATAAATAAAGTGTATTATTGTTAGTAGTATTATTATTATTAGTTGTTACTATATATAATTACTGCCATGCTCGTATTTCGTGTATCAGCAAGTAACAGAACAAATTTTAGATTTAATTCGTGTTCGAAGACGTGTGATCGAATAAGAAGTAACTGATCATAAAACGCCTCTTTGGGTTACATCTCATTACAACTTTCTCAAATGCTTTTACACCGTTGTGCGACTCTCCGCAAAATGACAAATACTTAGTATCAACTGGTTGTGGTCGCACTTGAGACTTAAATTGCGATTAAAACATATATAAGGCTACGTGCAAACGGACCAACAATTCCAACAATGTTGCGTCCGTTTGCATGGGGCTAAAAGTTTGACCGGTTTCAAACTTTGCTCAAAAATACGCATTAACATCCTACAACATGCAACAGGGTGTGCAAAAGGACGCAACATGTAACATCCAACAATGTTGGGTCCGTTAGCACGTAGCTTTTAATTAGCTAAATTTCGCATGACACCCTATTTTGATAACTCGATGGATCGAGATCTAATTGATGCCAAAAAGTGGCAGACTTTAAAGATCTTAATCTGTAGGTTTTATTTCGAGCGTTATCTACAGCTCGTTTTTGTGAGCCAACCATTTACAAGTAGACAAACATGACTATGGGGTCTATGAACACGTCGAAGTTCAAGATACGAAAACAACTCAGGTCTTATTCTCTAACCTGTATCATTTTCTGCCGAGTGAAAAGAAAGCAACTCGTGCTTCTTCCCTGAACCGGAGCGCACTTTATCCCTACCGGATCAGTTAATTAGTTCTTTCATGGATAATAGAAAGATGGATGAAAAACTAGCTGACGTGCCGTTGGTTCCAACATAATAGAGAGATTAAGATTCACTTTTACGCCAAACGGCAAACGTGAATTTATACCACGTGACAAAGTTTTTCCTTAACTGTCGTGAACTGTTTATTACTTCTACTCAAAAATAAGTAGTTTCATTCCAGTTTTATATATAAGAATTGTTCTGGACAGTTTTTATCTGCTTGTTTTCTATTCTGAGAATTTCTCAACTTGAATCTCACGTTTGCAGTTCGCCGTTAACGTGAATCCTTAGAGAGTTTTAGATCCGAGTTTACCGCGGACCTCTAACCGCTGGAGGTCACGTGACAAGTCTTTCGCGTCACGTTTGAGGTTTACGACGTGCGTTTTCAACGTGGGGAGTTAGGTTTTCACGTAGGTCATTTACCTGAAAGCTTTTAGCGTATAATTCTTGTTTTATCTCACGTAATGATGCAAGTCTTTATCCATTAACAGAGGCACAAATTCGGGCGAAATGCTAAATTTGATAAATCCTATTGGATCTTGAAAACAAGTGCCATTCATGGCTGCTGATTCAAAATGGCGGCCGTAAATTTGCAAGAAGAACTAACGTCATCCTCGGAGACCCAGGGGCAGTCAGTCGCGTCGGGAGAAAAGGCGGGAAGAAAGTTTTCAGGTAAGGGCGAAAGAGCCCCTGGGTACCGACTCTTACCGAACTATTTCCAAAAATTCAAGCGGATGCCGGCTCCTGATTGGGCACAAAAAATGCTTTGTATTATTGTGCCCAATCGGTGAACACATCTCCTGAGCTCTTTTCGTGTATTCGTACACGACGGCTATTGTCTCGATCACAGCTTGCCTGTCTCATGCACCAAAGAAATGCGCGCAGTCAGGAAACTTTCAGTTTTGATATAAAATACCCATCTGATTTCAAAATACTGTCTGCCCGAAAACTAAAGACGCTTTTCCAAAAATACAAGCTTCAGCTTACAACAGGTATTCAGGCTTGCACCGGCCACGTCTTGCCTAAATATTTATAGAGAGTTTTTGAAAGATACCACGACGGCTGACTGTCACGAAAACGTCGCATGGAAAAGTGAATTCATATTTTTTTCAGTCTCTACCGTGACTATTCCAACTCGCTTACTTTGTCAAATGCAAGCGAACTATTCTGGAGCTGAATTTCTACAACCATATCCAAGTTCATGAAGAGAAACGTGAAATTAGGCATTTTCACGGGTAGTCGTGCAGTTGACGGCAAAGAAATGTACAAAAACGCGTGATGCACATGCAAAGTTGTTGTTTTGCCTTGTCAAGCTATTGCTTATTTGACTTTCTTGTCGCCACCGCATCTTAAACTTCCTATTATTTACCATACATTGTGATCCGTCAAAAACAGAATATTCTCGAGGCAAATTCAATTGCTCCCGCTGATAGAATCCCAAACGTTGTTTCGACCCATCGGTAGTTCCTTCGTTTCTGGATAGGAAAGTAGAAAATAAAAGTTTCCCTTGCACGCACAAGCTTGGTGAACGAAACGGTTAAGTGTGGCGAGACAATAGCTGTCGTGTACGAACTCACAAAAAGAACTCAGGCGAAGCTGTTCGCCGATTGGGCACAATAATACAAAGCACTTTCTGTGCCCAATCAGGAGCCGCCAGCCGCTTGAATTTTTGGAAATAGTTCGGTTAGAGTCGGTACCCAGGGGCTTTTTTGCCCGTACCTGAAAACTTTCTTCGCACCTTTTCTCCCGACCCGACTGACTGCCCCTGGGTCTCCGAGGATGAACTAACGTAAGAATTTACAGTTCTTTGCTGCTAGATAACCCAGTGTTATTTTCACTGATTGATATTTCTTCTGTTTCTAAATGGAAAAGTAAACCAGAATCCACTTCTTTAATCCACCGCCAATCTAAACAGAATTATGTTTGAACGTCGAACCGCAAAAGGGTAACCGCAAACCGCGGTTAGAGGTTCGCGGTAAACTCCGATCTAAAACTCTCTTTTATCTCTTTAATGGAAAAAGGTAACGTCACACTATCGAGAGCAATTCAACTTTTTAAGAGCCCAGTTTTTCCTTGTATACGGCCCTTTCATCGACTGTAAGAAATGCCAAACTTTTGAATTAAAAGGCATGAGGAGGACCTGGTCTTGAAGAAGACGGTCAGAGGGTTACAAAACCGTTAAAGGGAGAAGACAGGGTAAATGATTATGACACTTGTGAGCCGCGAAGAATGACTCCAGCGCCCGATAATTAAGACGTAGGTTGTCTCAGTAAAAACCGCCCACTCAATTTCGCGTGAAAAATAATTTTGCCTGAAACTCTGGCGATTGAAAGGCTTTATCAAGACTATGACTAACATAGGTTTTCTTTGATTCACAATAATTTTCTGGCCGCGCTAAAGGGGCGCCGAGTATTTTGTCCCGCCACAGCCATTTTGCACGTCTTGAAAACTGAAAATTTGGCATTTTTTGCGGCGCTGTAAAATGTTTGATTTGCACCATCTACCAATGAATTTTACGCCTATTTATAGGTAAACATCTCTAGTTTTTCCTGAAAGTGATAGTTATCCGCTAAATTTAGCTGGAAAGACGAAATCAAGCAAAATATGACCCCAACTAATTGCCTTGGAGCGAAAGGCCAAAAATGACACTGTTTCAAAAGCTTATTTCTGAAGTTTGGGACATAGTTGAAATCTCTAGACTAAATAGATGCAAAGATAGGCCATCTTTAATTAATAATATACAAAACCCCATGTACGATTTCAGTATTTTAAAAGTTATGACCGTTTGTATTAACGCTTATGCGAGCTAATACGATATTTTCAGATTTAGCGTAACAGATCTATCTCAAGCAGATTTTGTCAAAAGTACGGCTTACCTAATTCAATACTGGCACTGACTCACAAATTGAGCCATATTTCATTCCCTGAGATGCCGGACTCCATAAAATTCCATTAAGTGTGCTTTAGAAACTGCTGCTGGGGGTATGCGGCTATTTTTGAATCGCATGTTAACAATCCGAAACTCAAAACAGGTGAAACTGTGTCACGTTTCGAGCTAAGTAGCTCGGTAAAACAACCGTTCAGAGGTGAAAGTTTTCTCGAGAATCAGAAAATCAACTAGGCAGGTCTCATTTTGGATCAGTGTCTGACGTCAAAAATGAAATTATAGCAAACGTCTTCTAAATTTGGTCAGCCCTAGCTGGTTATTAAGAATTAGCCAGGGGATTAAAGCCAAATGAATCAGAAACTGAGAAACGTTTTGAGAGAATAACAATGCCTCCTGTCTTAGCCGCGTTTGTATAGATATTCAAATTCATAAACAAAAAACGGGCCCAAAGAGATGTCACCTAATGTCTTCTGTTTTTCAGGGAGTGCTCCCCAGTATGTATCAATCGGTTGTTTCCAAGACCATTCAAGTCGAGCAATACCGACACTAGAAGGTCATGATTTTACTTTGCATGGCTGGTACAAGAGCAGACCTAACGCAATCGAGAGATGCTACAAAGTGGCCAAAAATCGAGGATTTCATGTATTTGCTGTGCAGGATGGCGGCTGGTGTGCTTCCAGTTCATCAGCTGTAAAGACGTTTGATAGATATGGAAAATCTTCGGCTTGCAAGTTAGACGGTAAAGGTGGACCATGGGCCAATCAGGTGTACTACATCACACGTAAGTATAATCTCTAGTATATATGGCGCCAATTGTACAATTACTTAGGGGCCGTTTACATGGGGGGGAGGAAGACCCTAGACGGCGGATTTTCCTAGCGCTACATGCAAAAGGTTGTACTTGTCCCTACCACCAGGGTCTTTCTAGCTGAGAGGTAGAAAGATCCTAGAACGAGGAAGATTCTAGCACCATTAAAAAACTGCTTTCGTTGGGGAGATCCTAGTACTAAGGACAAACCAGACAAAATAGCGGCAGGTCGTTCAGTCGGTAGTCAAGGCAATAAAGGCCGGTCGTTTCGTTTAGCGTTACCAAGAGCTGATAATTGTGATAATTCTGCTGAAAGGTAGTAATTAACGCCAGTAAAGAGGGCAGAATGGCCCAAATTACATTTTCGATATTTTTGCCCGCCATCTTTAATTCCTTGCCTACTTTTTAACCACACGGACCGAAATTTCTCCATGTAAAGCGAACGAAAAGTTGTTCCGCTTTCCAGTACTCTCCTTTTGCTAGGATCTTCCTCCCTCCATGTAAACAGCCTTTTAGGCATGACGTATACCGAAAATCGAAATAGTGAGAATGTATGCCGATTTCCAGCAAACTCAAAACAACACTGATGTCTATCATATAACTCAGACTTGTGATTTAGCTTTCACCTCTCCCTTTTGAGTTTTACCTCATTTAATTTGGCGATTTCGAGGCATTTAATTCCGCGGGAAATTCAGGTATATGGAATATAATTCAAACATATTTGAAAACTAAATACCCTCCCGACACTGCTTATTTAAGACTCGGCTGGAAAAAGCCTTTATTTGTCCAACTTGATCGGCCTGCTAAGAGTTAGGAAGCGTAAAAATCATCTGCTGAATCAAATTGAAGTTAGTAACTAACGAGGGATGTTCTTACCACTTAAAAAGTTTAATGGACTAAAACGCAAATAACAAACAAAAGCGACAAGCAACAGAAGTTTTTAGTATGGCCAATATTTAGCATAAGCTGTGTGTTATTTTCCTTTCAGGATACCGTACTATTGGGTGCTTTAAAGACAGATGGAATCGAGCCATCCGAGGTTTGGAAGGGACGGATACTATCTTGGATGGATGGTATAGCTCTCGCAAGAACCCAGTTGCCAAGTGTGCTGTGGCTACTTTAAGAGCAGGTTACAGCATGTTTGCAGTTCAGGATGGTGGATGGTGTGCAGCCAGTGCTACAGCAGCCAAAACCTATGACAAGTATGGAAAGTCTACAGCTTGCAGGTCAGGTGGCAAAGGCGGACAATGGGCGAATCAGGTCTATATCTTCCAAGGATACGCAGGTGAATGAAGCATTTCTTTGAGAACTATAGCTTATCGGTAAGTCGGGTTGGCCTCCTACAGCAGTTCAGTTAAAACACTAAGTCCTTTTTTTATGGCAAAAAAGGCTTGATAGGCCTTTCTGATCTTTTCGATTACCAATGACAGTTACAATTCCTCACAAGACTCCAAGTTCGCCCTTAAAATGAAAGTTTACTTAACGAGTGAATCTCCAAGGAAAAAAAGAGATACCAACTCACTTCTGACACAAATTAAGACTAGTCCAGTCAGTTTTGTGGAAAAAAGCTGGGCTAACCTAGAATTAACTTCAAGAACATAAAATAAACCAACTATAATATACATCTTACAGATACAACATAAAACTTTTATATAACATACAAATTCAAACTGAGTATATTGCAAACAAGAAAATTATACAGATTTATGCACAAATGAAATACAAATGGCCTGTAACAGCTATTAAACCACTGAAAGTGTGACCAGCAACCCTAGGACAGTTGTATATTTCATGACCAGTATGATTCAATTCATTCTTGGTTAAATTTATTAACTGCAGCCAGGCTTAATCAAACTTGATTCAAAAAATACTTTCCTGTTTCCTTGTAACTACAATATACAATATTAAGGGAGAGGATATAATGCTAGAAATATTATTCAGTAGTACAATCAAAAGATAAGGCACCTCCAGGAAATCGAGTTGGTCCCTACTATTCTTCAGTTATTTTCTTTTCCTCTCTATAAGGGTGCTTTCCAAAAGTCAGAACTGGCTGGCCGGACCATGGTCACACCAGACATTTTGGCAATCAAATAAGCTTTTTCCAAGAGGTTTTGCTGCAAAACCATACATCCCCTTTGTGCATAACATTTAGGATTTGACAGATCTGGATGGCTAGTTTTGATTAAAAATGAAATTCTCATTACGATGGGAATGGGCTGGCCGGTCAGTTCTGACAAATAGAAAGCTCCCGAAGAGTTACACCTGTCCATTAATACTGTCATTTTGTGACAGTCCCAATAGTTTCCATCTGAGAGCTGACTGTAGTTTGTGCATCACCACGACAAAAACAATGTTACACAGCAGTCTTAATTTATTCTACTTGCAATCAAATTAAGACCTCTTCATGTTCTTCTTCATATTTATGGTATTATGAACTCGTTTATCTTTCAGTGTTTGTTCTAGTAGTCTTTTGAGGCCGGGCACTCACTGTTCTCCTGCAAAAAATCATTATAATAACAAATAAACACATTCTATGATTTAATTTTACAGTGGAATCTTTGTGGGGATTTGAAAGCAAATTTCTCCATAGGCTTCATTCTGTTTCTGTTCAATACAACCTTCAGATTTATACCGCAGTGAAGCTGCATTTGTTTTTGTTTACGTAAAGATCATTCGAATGCAATTTTCTAGTAGAACTTTAAAAATAGTCAGAACCTTCTTGGATCGCGGTTCTGTGACTAAAAAAAATTATTTACCGTCTTAGTGTATATTAAAAAAAGAAAAATCGCTAAATTGGACAACTGAAATCTTTTATTTTACTAACAAGCTAAACGCCAACATACAAAACAAAAACCTTGCTATCGCCATTATGAAGTCGTCACTTCAGAAGCAAACTTTAAAGGTTCATAAAAGTTCACTCTAAAAATTTGCATGCACAAACAAAATTTATAAAACCGTTACATATTTTTTTTGTAGCCGTTTATTATCATTTGGTTTTGACTGGCAAGATAAAACGTGACCTTCACCCTGTAATATTCGATAGGCCATTTTGACACTACATAAACATAAAAGGCGAAAAAACACCTTTATCAGACCAACTATAAAATATCACCTAAATATTTTCTGTATACGCATAGAAATACGCCAAATATCAAATCAAATTATAGCATGCAGCGATCTAAAGATATAAAGTAATAAATCCGAACCTACCTCCAGCTAGACGGCGCCATTTTTCTTGCCCTGGCAGCGGATCGAGAGCGGAAAGCGAACTAGTTCCAGTCCTACTCCGCATCATAGCTGAACCAGAGAGCGCGTATGTGCGTTTCTACGCCCTAGCTTATTACGCCCTGACAAACACTGTTGACCTTTACGCTTCGATATCACCGCATTAATGCGCGACGTGAATATTCAAGCTTAGCGACCGCGTCCGCGCGACAATGAAGTACTTGCTATGGGAGGGATGTTACTATTGCTTCTAGGTCAATCGACATAGAGCGAGGGTCCGCTGCGTTAGTTTTTACCAGAAAACAAAAGAACGGCTTGGAAACTAAAATTTGATAGCATTTTGTTTTGAATGAGGGTATGGGCATCATTTTCAGTTGAACATGCCTAGCGAGCGTAAAAATCGCATCCAGTCTGAGGATTAGTGAGAGAGGGAAAATTTTATATATTTAGGCATGACAAAATTCAAGGGAACATTGGTGCTTAGAAATAACATCTCATAGGCATGGAAAAAATGGGTTCATGCCCTCGCAGCCCAAAATTGACCTAGCTAAACTTAGGTCCCAGATCTCTCGCCGGGTTGATGATTCATTCCCAGTTTTTGCTCGTCTGGTTTGGCATGCCGGGCATGCCGATCGTGAAGCCAGTAAAGCCAGTTGGGTTTGGCATGCGCGGCATGCCGGGCATGAAATTGGCATGCCCAGCGTGACTGATTTTGATGATCGCTGCAGCATCATATCCTGACAATCACATAATCGCCAAATATATCTTAGTGAGCTTGAAGTTACAGGTTTCATGCCTGGCGATAAATGCAGATGATAACAAAAAAAGTTATGTTTGTCACAATGTATGTCACGGGATCGACTAGCAAAACTAAAGACAGAAGCCTGGATTTATAAATAAAAAGCACAACAAAACAACATTATTCATGCATAAAATACAATACTTCACTTACAATCACAGATCAATTAATCCTTTTATTTCAAAGCGATACTGATATTTCTGGGTCCAGATTTAAATTTGATCACTGAAAAGCGTTTTAAACAATAAGATAACAAATCTTCTCCGTCAGTATAAACTTTATATCCATCAGTATCCATGCTTAAGTTCTATCGCGTCAGAATGTTTCTCGGTCAACAGCATTAAAAGACTGGTGAAAATTAAGCTTACCAGGTCGTTCAAGTCAGTATGAGAGTACGACGTTAATACTGCAAAGACGTTCTGATTTGGTGAATTTGGACTGCCTTCTCAGAGAGATTTTGCTTAGGTTTTCAGTGCGCTGCTTGTCGGCTATGCGAATTTTGCAAACCGTTTTAATCCTTGCTGACGATAGTCGTTTCAGCAACGTCATCTGCTCCATCCGAAGATACCTCGAGCTCGCACGAAGTCGGCCGAATTTCCGCAGAAGTGTTTTCGGGTCGGATGACGATGAATCTAGTTTGTTGTAGCGTGGCAGTTGTGGCGCCACGATGTCGTCATGTCTCTTCGCACTTGTTTTTCTCTTTTCTCTGCGGTGCATGGTTGAGATGTTGCTGAATGCTGGACAAGAAATGGGTTCTGCCAGAGACTGTAAGTACAACTTTAGTATTAATTTGGTAAAGAAAAAGCCTTAATATCGAACAAATCCCGTGAATTATCCTTTTGGCATTCAGTTTATCTTGCTGTTGAGCATGCCTAAGAACTCTCAGGCATAAGTGGTTGTCAACTCGTTCACTTCGGATTGTTCCTGTTCGTACGTCTCGTAATCTTCTTCTGCTGTTAAGAAGACTAGAGAAAACTTCAAAAATATAGAAACCAAAGCTAAAAAAAGTCAGATCTAATGTTATAGCTCGAGCTCATATTTTTTCAGTACTGGTAAGGTTACTTATTTTTGCTGCATAGTTTCTCCGTTGTTTGAAAGACAATCAAACGGGTATTACAGTCACTTTTAGAGACAAAATAAAATATCCGTAAATCAAATGCCCAAATCAGATTTGGATTTCGCTTTAAAAAAATGAACATGCGGCAGGTGTCAATGCAAAGTTGTAAACAACTCAATAACCAGTCTGTGAATGTGCGTTCAGGTCCACAAAACTAATTTTTCTTTTAGATGTCTCATCCAAGCAACGATTTATGCCTTACATTGCTTGTCTACGAGTGTACTACAAAATTCTTTACTACAGTAAGCCTTGTAACCAAATGTTGTATATATAATCAGTTCTCTGTAGCTTTTATTCTTCACTCCATTAAAGCTTATTTCTTCACATGTTCATATTTTAGAATTCTGTACTCTGTTCTACACTTAAAGGATTCATCGACATCAATGCGCGCAAAACTTGATGATCTAAACTCAATCCACACACTTGTTCAGCTCAACATCTCCGAACGACTACACAGTTCTAACAAAAAGCTCAGTTTTCAGATCACGTGACGGGTTTTCCCGCCACAATGACGCAATAATTTCTAACACACTCCCCGCCTTGATTGACACGGGTCAATCAACATCGAAACGAATAAAATAACAAATTAAAGGAAAAGAGTTGGCTGTTCTTTGACTTAATGTTAATGTTCACTGACATGTTCCTGTTCAGCATTTCCCACGAAGGTAACAGGGAAATCAGTGTTTCTGTTCTCCATTGTGCATAACTTGTTCATGGCACTTGAGGATTACCAATCTCGTAAAGCAATGTTCTCTAGGCAGAAGTACAGGAAATTTGGTATCATATGGTAACGACGACAGACCTATTCTTCCTTGACATCTGACTACACCTTCACTGTCCTGATAAAGTCCCAGAGTCGACTTCATTTGCTGGTACTTGTCACTGTTCAGGATACCCTTTTGAACGTGTTTAATCCACTTCTTCTCAGCTTGCTTGTAAACTTGCAAGGATTCTTCTTGGTCAGCTGCTCCGTCCCTTATTCTTTTCAATTTTTTGACAAATAGCAACACAAGTGAAGTAACTCTTATGAGCTTCGTGAGGGAACTGTAGGATTCAGGATTGATGATACTCTCCAGATTTGCTTCTTGTTTTTCGGTACACGTGTTCAATAAGCTGGAGACTGTAGGTTTGGCTGATTTCAGTTCGCACAACTCTTCCTTGGCTTGTACATTTACAGGCTGGACTGGCCAGTGGGCGCTTTCCTTAGACAGGAATTCTGGACCATGTAACCACAAACTGCTTTCTTTGAGTGTAGTGGCCTTAATTCCTCTTGATGCAATGTCAGCCGGGTTTTCTGACGTAGGACAGTACCTCCATTGCTCAGGCGGTGCATTTCGTCTGATTTCGCTCACGCGATTCTCCACAAATTGCTTGTATTCCTTATCAGTGTTCCTAATCCACCACAAGGAAATCATAGAATCCGTCCAATTGACTATGTCATCAACTCTCACAACGTTTTCTAAAGCTTGACTCACACTCTTCACCAATCTTGACGCAGTAAGGTTAGACAACAGTTCTAGACGCGGTATGGTTTGCTTATCCAACGGAGCTACTCGGGTTTTTGACGCCACAATCTCACATTGTACTCTTGACTCATATTCTACTCTCATGTAAACAACGGCTCCGTACGCCTTTTCCGACGCATCTGCAAAACAATGAAGTTGGAGCGATTTAACTTCATTCCCACCGAGACCTTCAGCATAACACCTTTTAAAACTCACTCTTCCAGCTAGTCTTAGGTCTGACAAAGTTGACAACCACTCTTGGTTGAGTTCGGTATCCACTAACTCATCCCAGTCCCTTTGTGCCTTGCACAGTTTTTGAAACATAATCTTGAAGGGTAGAATAACTGGAGATATTAACCCCAAGGGATCAAAGAATCTCGTAGCAGTACTGAGAATCAGTCTCCTTGTAGCTGGCTGAACGTCCACACCCTCCAATATCTTAGTCAAGTCATAGATCAGTTCATCTTGGTTAGGGTTCCAAAGCATTCCCAAGACCTTCTGCTCTTTCTCAGTACCTTGCTTAAAAACTGACTTTGAGAAGCTCTCATCTTCCTCTTGAACGCATTCTTTACTCTTTATAGCAAAGTCTCCACTGAAGGCTGCATCTTGTTTCAGTGATTGCAAAAGACTTGCTGAGTTGCTGTTCCACTTCCTCATATTGAACCCTCCTGATTTGAGACAGAGTTTTATCTCCTTCGACAAAGAAAAGGCATTGTTCACATCCTTGGCCCCAGAAATGAAGTCATCTACATACAAAGACTTCAAAAGCTCAAGTGCAAGTGCATTGTCATTCAGCATACACGTATTAACATGGTGTCTGATAGTAGCATTGAGAATGAAGGGGCTAGCATTCACTCCAAATACAACTCTTGTAAAGCGAAGTAACTTAATCTCAGGTGATTCTTTATCGACATCATCTACCCATAGAAATCGTAAAAAGTCTCTGTGTTCTGGATCAATCTCAATATTCAAAAATGCTTTCTCAACATCAGCAGTTACAGCAACTTCATGAACTCTAAATCTCAGCAAAATGTCCAATAGAAGAGGATTTAATGAAGGTCCGACATGCAGACAGTCATTTAAGCTTGGTCCAAAAACCTTGCATGAGGCATCGTATACAACTCTAACTTTTGTTGTATCTCTGTCAAGTCTCACAACTCCCCTGTGTGGGAGATAGTGCACATTTCCAGGTTCTAGGACTTGATCTTGCCGCACTTCTTCAACTACTCCACTTTCTAATTGCTCCTTAATCACTTGATCATATTGTTCCAGTATTTCTGGTTGGGTCTTAAGCTTCTTAATCACAGTTGCCAACCTTCGTGATGCATTTGTATAATTATCTGACAGCATAGGATGATTATTCTTGAATGGTAGCTTGACTTGGTATCTTTCACCAGTGAATCTTATCTCATTTGAAAACTTGTCATGAACTGAAGTTTCAGTGTCCCTTATGCCTAAGGTTTCCAAGTCCCAAAATTTCTGCAAATCATCTTGCACATGGCTGATGTCAGCTGACTCAATTTTCAAAACATGTGTAGCACTTAGGTTAACTGTGCATGACTCTGTCAATGCTGGAACTGCAGCTGGTCCTGACAGTACCCATCCCAACTTGGTCTCAAGAGCTACAGGTCCAGAAGGATCTCCCCTGATTATTCCTCCAGTAAAGAAAGACCAGTAGTGATCTGCTCCTATTAGTAAGTCAACACTAACTGTTCCATTAACAGCTCCACATGCAAGCTGTAGCCCTTGAAGGTATGGATAGCATTCTACTGCACTTTGAATTTCTTGGTTCGATACTGGACTGCATATTACTGGTACAACGTAAGCAGTGACGTACACACTCATTCCATCTATTGTTCTGATGCACAATTGCACAATGTCACATTCCTTTACAGATGCTGAATTGTCACCAAATGTTTTGATTAGCAAGGTTTCCTTACCAACAGTAGGTAATTTTAACTGCTCACGTGTCTTGCAGGTTATATAAGATCTCTGGCTACAAGAGTCAAAAATGACTTGAGTATACATTCCAGTTTCTTGATTATCTGGTCTAGAAACAAAGGCTTGGGCAGTCTGCAACAGTATAGAGTTATTATTGCTGCCAACATGCATTGTTGATGTTCCAACATCTCTGGATCTCTCCTGGGAAGTTTCAGATCTACTAAGTGATGCTAATTCAGCTCCTGAACTACTAGGTTGGACAGGCTTCTTAGGGTTTTCACAGATAGTCACATGATGTCTAGCTCCACAATTAAAACATTTGGCCCTTGACTGACAACCCGGTGCAATATGCCCTGCTTTCAAGCAAACAAAACACCTGCCACTTCGTCTCAGTATAGTTCTTCTAGCCTTTGGTTCAGTAATGGTACTACAGGTGATGGACTTGTGATTTTTCTTGCAAAAGACACATTGCAGAGTACACTCTTCACCGCCCGCATAAAGTGCAGATGAGGAAAGGGGCTGTTTGAATCTTCCCTTATGCTGGTCAAATCTAGGGTCAGAATTGGTTGGACTACTTGGTTTCACTGCATTACACCTTTCTCTTGCCTCCAACTCAGATTTCAGTGCATTTAACAGGACATCAAGGTCCCAAGTTTCTTTACTGCCAAACTTGCGACTGATGATTAATCTCAACTCAGAGGGAATTTTCTCCATTACAACTGGAACTAATAAATTTCCAAAGGACTCTGATTCGATGCCTAGTGCCTTCAAACTTCGAATGTTTATCTCAATCTTGTCATACAAATCACGAAGTTTCTTCGTTTCATGCACTGAACTGACTACTGGCAATTTCAACAAAGCGTCCATGTGGTTAGAAATCAACAGCTGTGGTTTACCAAATCTATCTCTAAGTATATCAATGGCAGTTTCGTAATTATCTTCAGTGAGAGGCAACCCAGTAATTGCAGATTCGGCTGCGCCTGTCACACAACTCTTCAAATAGGTGAATTTTTGGATTCTTGAAATGTCAGTGTTTCTGTTAACCGCAGACTCGAAAGTGTCCCAGAAACTCTGCCATTCCTCGTAGTTGCCTGAAAATGACTTTAGTTCTAGTTTAGGTAGCTTCACGTTCGCGCCCTCATTGCTTTTGACATTGTTATTAATTTGACTGAAGCTTGGTGAAGTTCCCACGTGTGCGCTATTTTTAGCATCCTCTAAACTCAAGTCAATTCTAGCCAAAATACGGTAAACTTTTGCACAAAACTCACCACAATCCTCGACTTCTTTCTCAATGTCTCTCCCCTTACTGTTTTCCAGAATTGTTTCGTCCAGCTTTTGGATAGTTTCTAGTCTTTCATTGAGGGTGAATTTCAGTCCCATAAGTTTTTCCCTTGATGAATCTTCCACGTGATCGGCAGTTTGCTCGACTAAAATCCTCGTCGCACCTTCCATCGTTTTCTCCACAAAAGCTCTGTGGGCATTTCTAATTCTCTTTGCTTTTTCGTTGTCCATTCTTTTCTTCTTGTGCTGTAATCCTGATCTTGACGATTAATTGATTAAACTTGTTTCGCCGATCCGGCGATTGCGAAGGACCATGTAACCAAATGTTGTATATATAATCAGTTCTCTGTAGCTTTTATTCTTCACTCCATTAAAGCTTATTTCTTCACATGTTCATATTTTAGAATTCTGTACTCTGTTCTACACTTAAAGGATTCATCGACATCAATGCGCGCAAAACTTGATGATCTAAACTCAATCCACACACTTGTTCAGCTCAACATCTCCGAACGACTACACAGTTCTAACAAAAAGCTCAGTTTTCAGATCACGTGACGGGTTTTCCCGCCACAATGACGCAATAATTTCTAACCAGCCTCTAAGAGGCGATTCTGGTAAATTTATAGCAAGCTAAAATGCAAAAAAATTCTAAGCTTAAACAACCTGGCTGATTTTTCAATTACAAAATGTTCACGTTTGCCGGCTCTTCTTTAAATGAACATGGTTTTTGAAATGATTTTGTACTATTTTAACCCGAAAATTATGATTGGGTTATAAATCTTTTAAAACGGACGAAAACTTACTAAGCTAATAAACATGTTCAATGTAAAAAAACTAAGATTTAGTCGCTTTTCAACTTTGCTTTGTGGGCCGAATAATTTACCTCTACGCAAAAACAAAAGCAAACAATGAGGTTTTTATTCGACATATTTTCTGAGCATTTAATCTGATCAATTTAATGTCACTAACATTGTTTTCGTACAGGAATTCTCCTAATTACATGAGCGTTTAATTTAATAATTTTGATACTTCAACTTAACCTTCTCATTTGATAGCTTCACTTTTTTTATACACCGATTGAGAAACAAATTCGCTCTCGTTAAATCCTATTTTATGACCTATTTATTTGAACTTTACGTAACATGCGAAATGATATCAACAGGACAGGCTTTAACCTTTGGTCCTAATGTATTTTTTCTTCACAACCCCTTATCAGTTGATGGGCCAAGAGTCAGTCAAACTCGGGATAATCTTGACTTGCAAACCCAAATGCAAAGGTTTATTTCGCAGTAGAAAAGCGTGTAAACGTCATCGAACAACACAATGTAAATTGGCTGATGTGAAACCACGTTTCTTTCACTTTATTTAGCATGCATTTTCTCAATTACACAGTCTTGTGAAATTAGCCTCAGACAATTAGTTGCGACCTTTAACAGACTCAACAAGCCAGTATGAAAATATGTCAAGAGAAGCTGAGCTCTACATGTTCTATTTCTTCTTTTTTTTCATATTGCCCTTAAATGTGTTAACATTCCATTTCTTTTTTGTTACAGGTAACTTCCAGAAATGACGAGGAGATAATTACTTTTCTAGAGAGCAATTCTTTGATACTGTCAGTTATTACTGACTTACTTTGAGTTAAAAACAAAGAACGTAGACACTTGTAATGACACATAAACAATAATCCCTGGCAAGCCTACAAAACAAGAAAGAGGAACTCAGACTCCTTATCAAAATGTGAAACAAGATAAAAAACAGTTTTTCTAACGTAGGGAAAATTGCGTTAGAGAGATTTGTAATTGCAACGCTATATTCACACACATTGCTTTGTCAAACATCATAATTTACTGAATAATGGACTGTGATTTTGGAGCTTAGCTCAGTTTGTAATGAACTTTGAAAGATATTCTATAACCTTGTATTTTTAAAAGCATTCAAGGAACATAGATGCATTTTATTATACAATGAAATAGTCTCTGTCTCTATTTTTACTGATTTCAGTCAATTCCATTTTGTTTGCTATGTGAAATGGGAATCCTATTAAAGACTCATTAAAAGGGGTGAGGAGTTTTTACAATCCCCCAACAGGTCATCTCCACGATGACGCTGTTTTATTACTACGGCAGAATCCCTCAGGGTTTTAGTTCTTGTGAAGATTAGAGCTTTTGTTATTTAAACTTCACTGCGACAACCAAAAGGAATAGCAATGACGTCATCGTGTAAATGACCTTTAAACTGTACATCAAAAGATAAGCACGGTGATCTGTTTAGTTTTTTTAGCCAGGCTTAAAATATCTGCAGATTCAAGGAATTATAACCTGTGCGTTGACAGCATGCCAGAGACCTATTTTGGCATACCCGACATGACCCATATTATGGCACGCCCGCATGTCAGAGAATTTGGCGTGCCGGGCATGTCAGAGAATTTGGCATGCCGGTCGACCTGGCATGCCGGGCATGCCAGAGAATTTGGCATGCCCGGCATGCCGGAGATTTTGGCACGCTGGGCATGCTGGGTATGAATTATTATTATTAGAACCTAGGCTTCTCGCGGCGTGGGTGAACCTCAAATTATGCTTACAGGGCACGCGAAATTCTGTTGCATGCCAATTTCAATGCAAAACTACTCTGGATAACCCCCTTTATTACCAGTGAGCAAATCATTGACGATAGGCATGGGAAAAATCCATGTATGCTAACCAACATTGAAAACGTAGCAGAAATGTTCTCAGTTGCTGAGTCATGCCCTAGGGGAGGCTTTAAAATACAGAATTTCCTGACATGGATGAGGGAATTTTCCGTAAACAGCATATGATCATGCCGAGAGTTAGCTAGGCTCATTTTTAGGCTCCATGGCCTGAAATGACGAAAAATTCATGCCCTAAATGTAAAAGGTCCAAAAAAGTCCTCGAAATTTTAGTTTCCAAGCCGTTAAAGGCGATCGCGCGACCGTCCGTAAATTTTCAACAGGGCGGCCCTGGTTTTCAAGTTCGAATTCTTCTAACGTTCGCAGCTGCTGTCACATTGTTAGTCCATTTTTAGCTAGGTTCTTGACTCTACTGGACCTGTTTGCTTGGATTACTTAAATAAACAGTTCTTTCCAGGACAACTTCTTACTCCACAATATGTTGTCCAAACTGGTGAAGGAGGACGAGGATTTTCCGCCCAGGAAAAAGGCAAAATCTGGCCTCGGCTATGCAGCTGAATAGAAGATACAGCTGAAGATATGGTAAAGTAAACTTTGTGTACGCGATATTTTTTATTACTATTATTATTATTTTCAAAACTCAGGGGCACCCAACGACGATTTTCCCTTAAACGTATTGAAAACACATTTAAGGCTGTCCAGAGTACTTTCGATCTCTAAAAATGCATTCTATTCTGAGCTAATACATAAATTTAGTCAGTATAGGGCTAAAAGCGAAGCTCTTGATAATATTTACAGTTTGTTCATACTAAATATAAAATCGAGTAATGCTAAGCGGAGAAGAAAACGAGACAGGGGCACCCAACGACAGTTTCCTCAAATACATTGAAAACACTTTTTTAGCTATTCATAAAGTGCTTTTAGCTCTATAGAGATGCATCCTAAGTGGCGCTTTAAAATTTGTATCTAAGTGTTCGTGTTCTAGGCAAAATTTGCTTCTCCGAACAGATATTTTACAGAAAACAGTCGTTGGATTCCCTTGACCAGAACTGTGAAAAACAACAATAGGTCTAATTGCAGCACACTTTCTTGTACATTTCCTTGCCGTTAATTTGCATGACTGCAACGTGAAACGTCCAGAAGGTTTTCACTTTTTTTCACTGCCGCTCATTTTTTTTAGCTCCACTATTAAATATTAATTCAATATTAAATTCGTATCTGTTCGGTGATCCTAGGGCAAATTGGATCTTTTTGAAAATTACAAGGGCTTCAATATTATTTTCCCGATTGATTGACCTAGAAGCAATAGTACCATCCCTCCCATAGCAAGTGCTGCATTGTCGCGCGGACGCGGTCGCTAAGCTTGAATATTCACGTCGCGTATTAAACCTGGTAGTTTGCGGGAATATCGAAGCGTAAAGGTCAACAGTGTTTGTTGATGAGCGAGCGATTATTGTGCAGTTGCGATGGGTTTCGTGGAGCCAGCGAGCAAGAAGCAGGAGCACACGTTACCTGCAGATTAGCCGATGGCAATTTGGAGCGGATTCGTCGATTATTCTCGAATTTTTGCGCTTCGCGTGAAGGCTCGTGGAGATGGTCCGTTTGTTTTGTAGCCAGCCTTTAATTCTTCTTTAGTGGATAGTATCTACAACCGCAAAACTCAACAAAATGCCACTTTAACCGGCCAGGAAAGACAAGGATACGTTCAGTTAAAGGTATCTTAGCTTTGTTTTGTTATATTTTGACTTTTGGACTATTTTGGTTCATGGGAGTTTCGACGACTCATCCTATTTTGTCCTGATGTGAATATTAATATATTCATTTGACACATACTTCGTCTGGGCCGCATGTGTTTATACCGCGCAAATTCAACAATACAGTTTTCAAATGCGCCTTACGATTAAAGATAAAAAAAATATAAAAATTTCACGAATGAATAATTATCTAGTCTATAAATTACAATATTATATCAGAAAAGGCTTTTTTAAAAGTCTTCTAATTACTTTTAAAAACTTCAAAATCGGACGTGCATCTAAGATCTAACGGAAGATTATTCCACAGTTTTTAGTGGTGCGGCGGCTACAAAGGCTCGGTCACCAAGAGTAGGGAGAGTCCTCAAGTTTGGATTTGAAAGCAGATATTTGTTATTTGATCTGAGGCTGTAGGAAGAATTAGGTTTAAAGTTAACGAGAGATGATAAATAATTATAGGAGCTGTTCCGTGGATTGCTTTGTGAGTGATGATAATAATCTTAAATTCTATTCTAAACGTTACAGGCAGCCATTGTAATTCGTATAATATTGGTGTGATATGGCAATACCGTGGTGCTAGATATAGAACTCTTGCAGCTGCGTTTTGAACACGCTGCAGTTTAGTGAGGGCGCAGTGGGGTAATCCGTATGAAAGTGAGTTACAATAGTCCAATCTGCTTTTGATGAAAGCGTGGACTAATTTCTCGGCAGATTCTATGCTTAGATATTTTCTGACGCGTCTAATATTGTGATGAAAAAAAGCACTCCTACAAGTTTTGGTTATGTTAAAGTTCAGGTTGAAATGGCAGTCAAACCAGGCCCCTAAGTTTCTAAGGGGTTCCGTGCTGGGAGAGATGATGGATTCGCCAATATATAGAGTAGCGCTTTTAGTTTTCTGTAGCTGCGCCTTCGTCCCAATGAGCATAAACTCAGTCTTGGAATCACTGATCATGAGTTTGTCATTGATTATCCAGCTACGTCACAGAGGCACGCTTCCATTGCTGAAATGGCAGCGTCTTGATCGGAATCATCGTTTGGATTGAATGCCAAATGGATACCGGTATCATCGGCGTAACTGTGCGCTGTTGGCAAGTGCTGGCTAATGACAGCAAAAAGCTCAGTAGTGTCAAGGGAGAACAGCATTGGGCCAAGACAGGAGCCCTGTGGCACACCAAACTTCAGATCAAAAATGTCTGACTTGCACTGCCGATGACAATACGCTGGGATCTATTCGACAGATAGACGTAATTAAACCGAACCGTTTTTGTTATTATGTACAAAAGGATCACGGTTTTAGAGAGAATATTGTGTCTGTAATAGTTTCCACATTTCTTATTTTCATGTTTGTTGATGAGCTGTTACCCGTGGATTTGTGTTCTCCGCTGTACTAATTAACGTACGCCAAAAAACAGCAATGTAGGACTTATAAATCGTTAAAATCATGAAAATCGATACTATCAATTTGACACAGCAATTTAGTTCATCGATTTTCACCGATTTCCGTTATCAATCGATAAAAAACACTTGATTGCTATCAATTTTTATCGATACCGATTTTTATCGATTGACTACTCCGGGTGGAGGTGAATCAGTGAATAGTGTCTTATTTTCACTGGCCAGTAACTTCCATACGAGTACAGTGGAAGATACGGATCATAAAGATTTCTGGCAATGCGGTACATTTCCGTGGTCCCAAAGTCTTTTGGTAGGGTTTGGCAACGGGGCGCTTCTTGCATATAATTTTGTAGAACGGGATAGGCTGCTTCAGACCAAACTGAATCAAAAGGAAATGTCCGTGACTTTTTGCAATTTGCGGGGAAGATTTTACTGCTGATCTAGCTTCGCAGGTAATGTTTTCCTTGTAACTGGTCGTTTTGACTGTTTCGTCCGATTTCACGGAGCTGTTAATAGTCGAATATCGACGACAAGAGCCGAAAATGTCACTCAATACTTGCTTATCACTTGCTTGTCTGGGCGATTGTAAACGAAGATCTAACCAAACGCTCTTTCCGTTTCTTGAAATTAAGCTGACATGAATCGAGGGCGATTTTTGTCAAACATTCGTTCCGCTTGGACTTCGCAAAAGAGTACTGAGCATTCCGGCTGATGTCCGAGTTAAGTTTTCCCTTTGAAAACATATTTTGTAGCAGCAGTATCACACTAGCATTTCTATGCCGGCCTTGGGTAAACAAAGCCCGCCTTTTGTAGTTATTAACCTGGCAGATTTCACTGCAAAAAATAAAAACACTACGAAAAAATAGCGACACCTGTTTAATAGAGTCACGTTTTTAATATGTGTAATCTTTTAATAAAAAGTGTTTGAATGGCGAGCAGCATTTTGAGTACTCCTGCATACGATGTTCATGTACGACTGAAAACAACCGGCACAGCCATTAAAATTGCGAAAAAGACCACTGACAGTCAAGACAGTACAAGAAATATAATTCAGTGAAACATTTACAGAGACAACATTCACGAAGACAAGTATTAAGAGTAAAGTGTCTCTGAAAATCCTGACTCATGTATAAAACCTTGCAGATTTATGTTTTAAGCCGGCTTCCCGATGTTTGCTATTTTTCAAGATGAACTCGAGGCAAGGATATCGTTCAAAGCTTTCATTTACAATCAAAATTATAACTAAATATTCTTCAGAACATTTCCTTTCTAGATTTTGAGGTCAGAAAATGTCTAAAGGCTTTTAAAGTTCTGTATATCAAACCTGACACTGCGTCAGATGATTGTCTCAAATCATACAAACGTGCTTAAACTAGCCGCATAAACTACGCTCGTCTTCATGGAAGCAGAAAAAAAAACGTCAGCTTTAATAGTTACTGCGGCTCACCAGTCGAGATGCAGCTCCTGAAAACCATCAAGTAAGGCCAGAATCGCTTGAGACTTTTTAACCCTCTCAAACATCAAGCAAGGTGAAGTAGAGTAAGCTCATCTTTGTAAACGATGCCATCCACAATCGGATTTCCGATGACTGACTTCGACAAGCGACGCATTTCTTAATCAAAAACCCAATAAACAAACCAGCCATGAATAACAAGAATCTTGATAGCAGCTGTATTTCACTTTGAACATCCAGTGGAAAAAGACAGTTAAAAACATCATAAGACGACACAAAACTCCGTCAGCTCCTCGGGAGCAGAATTTCCACCCCACAACATGCTCCACGATATTTAACCGGTTAAATATTTAGGAGCAAGCTCCAGGGGCAAACTTGAAAACGCTCTCTCGTGTGTACTGACACGTACAAAATGAACCTGGAGCATGCACCGGGGGCAAAACCTCTCGTGTGTATCGGCCTTAAAAACTGGCTGAATTTTCGCGTCCGAAATCGGTTTGAAATACAAATTTTAATAGTGCAGCGCATAAACACAACTTATACAATGTGCATTTGTTGAAATTTTGAACTGAGTCTGCGATCATTTGAAAACTAGTAACTTGTCAGCAGATAACTTCAAAAAAACACGCAAACTCCATGGGTCGACCCCTGAGCCCAAGAAACGGTCATGTGATACTGGTCAGCAGATACCCTGTTTTGACAGCTGTCAACTCACCACAACAATTTGGCCACGCGATTTTCCGCCAAGGAAAACGCGGATTGCCCAAAAGCATCGCACTTTTTCCCGTCAAGAAAATACAACATATCCTCCCTCCGGTCGGACTGACTCCTGACTCCCTTCCCCTCTCCCCAAGTGTCTGTATGGACGGCAGGTCGTACGCTGACGCCATAACCAAAATTCTCGGATGGATAGATTACCAAATTTTCTTAACAATGGGGCTCCGCTCACTCGCGCTAAGTGGAGCTCTGCTATAATACATGATGAGAGTCACTGGTGATCCTTTTGAGCAGTTCACGGTCCCTATACTTTATCACATCAGATATAGAAAAAGATCTTATTTGTATATAAAGGCAAAACGATAGGCACGCCTAATGAAGTTGTCAATCCGATCTGAATATTTACTTTGAGAAGCAGAGACCCACATTTTGAATCTATACAGAAAGAATGACAGTATCAATAATTCGAAGAGTAAGTATTTGATGAAAGTAAATTTGCTTCAGCAAATTAGGTGGTCCGGAAGGCCATTTGTGTTATCAGGACAGTTACCTGTTGATAATGATTAGTTAATAAAAAAGCACAAAGGTTCTGACAAAACAGACGCACATTCCTTCAGAATTCGTGGTGATAGGCCGTCAGGTCCGAGCGACCGCGATTTGTACACATTTAAATTCTTTTAAAAACAGTTTTTCCACTTCATTTGCACTACAAAGAATATAAGAAAGTTTATGACGAGTGACCTGATTGAATTCCGAAAAATTTTCACTGTCCTCCGATGTAAACGCAGATGAATAAGTCATTCATACTTTAAACAACGCTAAGATCTTTCGATAGAGTGACGCCATCGACATTAAGAGAGACGAGGTTGTTGGTCCCTTTGCGCATGGATTTCACGAAATTCTAAAACGGCTTAGGATCATTATTTGCCTCTAGTAAATCACCGAAATCTTTAATGTAATTTCGCTTCGCAGCATTACATGCTTTCTTAGCTGAATTATTTATAGCACGATATCTGAGCTGTTTGCTACGTACAGTATCCTTAACTTGTTTTTAGAAATCTCCTGGGAATGATTTGTGAAGCGAAGTCCGCAACACTCGCCAGAACTCCAACATGGCAGACTTAGAACAGGCAAGGAAGCCGCGTAAGATGGACGTATTTCGGCGACGGAAAAACTCCCTGAAAAATGCGTAGCTGTTGTTGCGTAGAAAGTCGGTTATCTTTGCAGAAAAGCTCAGGTTGCCGGAATTGATGAAACACAAAGCAGAAATACTAAATACAGTGTTAAGCTTAGTGTGCACGACCGGTCGCCATTGTTGTCTTTACTTCTTTCAGAAAGGGTAATAATTTTGACACGATAAATAGTGTCTCTAAGGGTTCGGCAAATTTAAAATGGCTTAGAACGCGGTTTGGTTAAACACTGGCTAAACTCCGAATAAATAACTATGGCAAAGGTTTTTAAGGGTGTAAAATTTTCATTTCCAGCATTTACAGCGGCCAAGAGCCGTTAACAGGATGTATTTTCCCTTGGCAGCGTTTTGCAGAAAACCAAGCAATCTAGTTTAATTAATTGCCATTTTTTCTTTGCTTTATGGAGTTGGGCACCCATTGATTCTGTTATTGCGTGCTGCACGAGGTTTTAAATTGAGGCGATTAGAAACCTTTTTGCCCTTCACATTAATTCAAGAGGGCGGACCTAAGATGGCGGCAGTCCGAAAATAATGTTATTGCCGCATTATATGACGTTATTTATCACTTTGCCCATTTTGAAATTACAGACTTCCGTGCCTCCTATTGACTCCCTGATTTTTATTGTGGTAGCCTAAATCCTGTTGAAGCTACAGAGGGAGGAAGAAATCAGGGGCCAGGTCCCAGGGGACCAAAAATGCCCGTAATAAATGAGGTTAAATTTTGCAGTGATCCCTTGTTAGAATCTTTTGGGACTTTTAGTATGTTTATCTGTAGTCTAATCCTAGATGATTAAGGGAGAGAAAGTTCCTGTTGCAATCAGTTCCGAGTCCAACCATAAAATGACTGGGCTAGACAGCAAGTCATCAGGCGGAATACCGTGAATTTCCTTGAAATAACTGAAAATGTTAGAGTAAGTATGACGGTAGGTAGCAGGAACCTGTTAGCAAGGAAGCTTGTTCAGTTAAACTGATCCGATTTTTTCTTTTTAAGTTTTCGATAGCTTCGACTATTCACCTTCAGCGATGCTTGACTCGAAATTCGCTGGTGCTCGCCCTCACACGCTCGTGGGTTGACAACGTCTCTGACTTTGAAAGAACGACATGTAAGCGCGAGCAACGCTTTCCTCACATTTACGGCGTCGCTGTCCATGGTGACGCACCATGATTTCAAGAAAAGTGTCTTTCCGTAGATAGATTCGGCGCGCTCGAGGATTGGAGCATCTCTGAGATGTCTATTATGATCCATGGTCTTTTATGGATCATGCTCTCCGAGCAAAGCCTTCGAGCGCTTACTTTCCCCGATGTATGTATATTAACAGTCGTTGGACTTCACTTTATATACAGTTTCTCCCATTTCGTAAGCTGCTAGCCTGTCTTTTGTTTTTTTTAAATTTTGGCTTAACTTTACTAAGTAACCGGCTTTAAAGCTGTTCGAATGCAGATCTTTTGTTGGACATAACCCACTTGATCTTATGCACCACTTGGTAAAGAAAGAACTGCGAGCCCCAAAGGTCTCTCTTACACGTTTATTTTCTTCTTGTCCCTAAGGCAATTTCATGACACAATTTGAGGATATCCCTTCGTTTTAAGATCGGTCACGACCTGATTTTGTTCGTAAATTGTCAGTTTGGGCCGTAAGGGTAGCAGGTTGGCTTTCTAAAGAAGTTAAATCGGATCGATCTAAAACAACTTTCCTTATAAAAAAAAGTACAACGTCGTGGAATTCTAATGTAGATAATTTTTTTTTTTTTTGGATAATGCCTCTTGCTCAGTCGCCTGAAGAGGCCCAGTATTTCAGGGCCTACGATATTCTGCACGGAACGTATGCTTCCATTTTTAACTTCTCTACAAGAAAACATATAGTCTGAATTGTAACTTTGTTTCTTATCTTTTAGTACCTGTTAGCCAGTATGAATCAATTGGTTGCTTCCGAGACCGTCCAAGTCGAGCAATACCGACACTAGAAGGTCACGATTTTACTTTGTATGGCTGGTACAAGGGAAGACATGACGCAATCGAAAGATGCTACAAAGCTGCCAAAAATCGAGGATTTCATGTTTTTGCTGTGCAGGACGGAGGCTGGTGTGCTTCCAGTTCATCAGCTGCAAGGACATTTGATAAATATGGAAAATCGTCGGCTTGCAAGTTAGACGGTAAAGGTGGACCATGGGCCAATCAGGTGTACTACATCAAACGTAAGTAGTAACTAACAGCACAACTATAAAAACTTAAAAACTCAGGACAAAGCAACCAAACTAACAAAGGCTAGTGAATTATAGTTATGTTTTAAGTAAATTGTGGAACGCTTTAGGATACCGCTCAGGATCTCAAACTATATTTCAGAGCCGTGGAAAAGGAAAATCATTGCTCGAAGAGAGTTTCAAGAACAAAATACACTTAGAAATACGTGTATCGAAGAACCTTGCGAAGCTCGGGGAAAGAGACCCGTAAAATGTTAGGGATGGAAGGGAGGAAGAGAAATAGAGTAATTTTGTAACTGGGGGGGTGGGTTTCAACAGCGGCTGTAATATTGGAAGCAAATATATACTCAATCTTCTTTTTGTTGGAGTAAACTCGAACCGAGTGCCCTGGCTTTTAAAAGGATATGGATTTAAATAGGGTTGCTATTATTAAGGCAGCGTAGGCGAAGTTGTGGAGGCGTCATGTTTACCTATTTGATCCTCCTTATGTTTAGTTGTTGTCGAAAGGAAATGGGTGTGACCGTGGATGACTGCAGGCTAATATGTTGTGGCATTTGCTTAATAACAGCTAACTTGTGCCATCTCCTATAATAATATTGTAATGATTATTTTTGAATGGTGTCAGTAGTAGTGTATGCTATAGCCCTCAAATGCAGATGTAGTTGTTTTCAATACTGTATTGGTATCAATTTAATAAGTGAATGAAATGGCAGGAGTAAAGCTGTAGTGAAAACAGCAAGTAAACACTGCTTATTGGAGAAAAGATATTTATTGTAAGTGAACTAAAGCAATGAGAGCTTTTGTACTTGTTTTTGTACATAATCACCATTATCAATTATTGTTTGTAACAGTAAGGTGGAAACATAATCACGGAGATGAAATGTTTCAGTTGGCTTAAAATGTATTCCTGCGTCAAGAATTGACGTACTGTTAAACCTTTTCCCTTTGTACACAATTTTATCCAGAAATGTGATTTTGTTTTCAGAGATTTCTGATGTGAATTTAATAGTAGCGTGGTGATTATTAGCTTGTTCAATGAAGTGTGTTATTTGTTCTCTTCTGGTACCCCAGAGAGAGAAGATGTCGTCTATATTGCTGGTTTTCAGTATCACGCCATTCAAAATAGATCAAAATAGAAATCAAAACCCGTTCAATAGATTAAGTCCAGAATCTGGGAAATGATAGGAGGTAAGTGTGCAGACCCTCGCCAAGATTCAGATCAGAGGAATATTCGTATACGAGATATCCGAAGAAATGTTTCGCCCAAATTTATAGAGATTTGTATGGAGACGCCATACTGGTGCCCATCCGGATGGGCACCAACATGGCGGACGGAAACCAACAGAAACATATGTTACCGACTTTTGCTACAAAAACGCGAATTTATTCCTCGAGGAACTCATAAACATAATACTCTCTTTGATACATGAACTGTTTAGATAGGAAGTTATAGGAAAATTCCCCGAAATAAGTCACTTTTTCACCCACATGACAACTCTCTCGGCTGTCATGTAAATGCCGCGTCACGCAAAAGCTTAGAAATTCAAGCGTACTCTAACAGAAAACCAAGAATCCTTTTGGAGCAAAAATTTGTATGAAAATTGGCTTTCGGCTGCTCTAATACATCATGAAAGTATAATGTAGGATCGATAGTTTTGTAGTTGGAACCCGTAGTTGCTCATGGTGTAATGGCTGATCGGATGTTCTCAGCTCAGTCCGTTGGAAAGATATCGCTCACGTGTATTTTACAGAACTTCCGGGAATGCAGCGCCTCTCCTGATCGCTGTCGTTGCGAATCCTGTTGGTGGCATTTTCTCGAAGCGTCTGCAGTTCCCTCTCTTCATCGGCTTTGTTCGCATTGTAATTGCGGCGTTTTGTCCATATGCATTCAAACAGAATTGAATTGGATACAGAAAAAGCGAAAAAATGCGGCAGTTACAGCTGTCTGTACATGTCTGTAGTCGCTGTAGCCTCCCCTGTGTCTCTTGTCGACGGCTTCTTCGCTTGGCGAAGCGATGTTCTCTCTGCTGCGGGGTTTGTTGCTGTCGTCGTCTTCTTTGTTGCTCGCGCTGAATTTCAATCCTGCGTTCTGTTGTTGCTCCAGAGGAGTTCTCCCCGGCGGGAATTTGCGTCCACTTTTTAAATGTAGAGTTGTTGTGTTTGCTTTTCCGGGTCAGTTGCATTTAAGGAAATTACCTGTGATTCACCGATAGTATAAAAATTTCTTCCACAGACGATGAATAAAACATCAGGCCTTAAACTTGAATGGAACACAATTGTGTGCCTTAAACCGGAAATACGTGTGCTGCGTGACGTCACACTAGATGCGGATACCTGCCGGAAATGACCAATATACATACACCTATTTCAATTAAGAATGCTTCAGATTTGTATGTGTAATCAAATGGTGACGAGTGAAATTAGGGAATAATTTCACGCGCGTTTTGTCCAAATCCTAATAATTTCCCGAGCCTTTAAATTCTCGGGAAATTATTAGGATTTGGACAAAACGCAAGTGAAATTATTCCCTAATTTCACGAGTATACCATTTGATTACTTATTAATATCACGGGTGACGAATTACGTTAGCAATCTTGGATTTTTGACATGTTTATCCTGGATCGTATCGATCGAGAACTCCACTCTCTCAAATGTTTAGACCTTAAATTTGGCTTATAAAGTTCAGAATTTTTCAGAATTTTTCGGCAAAATGCCTGTTAGAGTCCTTGTTGATGTTCTGTTGTATGTTCAGGTTTTCTAAAGCGTCTTTTTGTGCCCTGAAATCTTCATTCACGGCATTTTAAAACTTCGTCGCCATCTTGACACTGAGACGTAAGGAAGGTTGCCATGGCAATTTTGTAATTTCACATGTGAAATTACAAATTAACGCTGAAATTTCGCGCCAAAATTAAGGAGTAATTCGTCACCTATGATATTATAAAATGAAATTCTTCTGCTCGCTCATGCTTAACAATTTTAGCAGCCATTTGACTTGAAAGCTCTCTTGAACGCCTTCTCACAAGTGGTCTCCATTATTTCAATGAACGTGAACAAGACTGAACGCTCCGCTACAAATATTCGCCTCCATAGAAGCTTCCTACGAGATGTTCACTCTACACCACCTTGACAGAAATGATCAGATTTTGGATACCACCCATGATGCTCAGCGATCCCAGTGTGCACACCTCCTGTTTTACCGACGACTCACGTATCAAAACGAATGCGCCGCAAAAAAAGACCTTTTTGTCCAAATTAACGTTAAACTTTTCATACTATAAATCCTTTGATTTATTTCTGAAGGCATTCCTAATGAATTCATTGTAGTTGATGCCTTGGCAGAATGAAAGCAAAGTTCGAAACCTCTGTATATTTGGGTTAGTTTTCGGAAAACAGAACACGCTCAAGACCAGCAAAATAGCGTAGCATATTGACAAAGAAATAGCCTCACTGGAGCAAGCAGCCGTTTTATATCTTTCAAGCATTTTTTTCACAAAATGCAATATTTTATAAATAAATCAGTTTTATTATTCGCTGTGGCTACTTGGCCGGTAGCCGGTCAATATTTGCAAAACACTAAATGACTGGCAGTCCGATATTTTGACTATAGTGATTAGGGCTAAGCACTAACCATACTTATTAGGATTAAGCCCAAATAACTATGGTTAAGTATAGGGATTAGGGTTAACGGTTAGCTTCTATTTGGGGTTGTGATTTTCGCCATAATATTTAAATAAAAACACCATTTTGCAGACAAATCAAGGTGGTCTAGTGGTTGGAGTGTAATAGTATATGCATATCCTATTCTCCAGGATCAAATCCGCTCATATTCGAGTGAACTATTTTTTCTTTTAGAATTAAAGAGACTTACACTTTGAAAACATTTGTTTATCAGAAACAAAGTTCTCAGCCTATCCTAAATCGATGTATGATAGTTTGGTCTGGCTGGGATTCTTCGATTGGTCAAAATTATTTAAAAAATATCGGACTTGCCGGTCATTTAGTGTTTTGAAAATCTTGACCGGTTATTGGCCATACAACCACAACCTTTACTATTTTCCAAGCAAATTTCCTTGTGTGCCTAAGAGGGAATCACACAAGCAGCATTACAGCTACGAGTCGAAATTTATGTGTCATATTTATCAATAATTGAACATAACTGCCCTCCAAAATTGTTTAAATTGGCGTTTTATTAGTGACAATAGTAACCATGTCACTAATAAAACGCCAATATAGGCAAAGTTGATGTTGTGTTTTCATTGTCGTTTCTCAAACGTATCTTGTAGCGCAGATCACAGTCGAACAAGTTCCCTTAAACTTGACAGATGAAATAAACACAGCCTTAAACTCAAGAATTTTAAGTTTCGTGGAAATCGCTCGATTTTTGTGGGAACAGAAAGACAATTTTCAAAACACCATAGTTAGAAAAGTTGCTGGTATCGCCAAATCAAAACTTCAAAATAAATTTCATTTATTCACCTGAAAGCGACAATGATTGAATTTATACCTATCCAAAATCGAGAATTATCCGGCCACTTGTAACACGACGCGAGGTCGTTAGAAAAACACTAAAATTAGCTCATATTATGTTGGAGTCACCTTAAACGTACCCAAAACTAAGGAAAATAATTTCCAAATTTAGGTCATCACAAAGATTTTGGATAGCCTTCTTAGCCTCATGTCACCTGCTACTAATTAATTCGCACTTAATTTTCCATTTCGTATCAAGAAATGGTCTATTGTACCGGGTCCAATTCATCAAAACAATAGCCTTTTGTCAGACCAAACAGTCTGTGCATGATCGTTTAATCTTCACTGTTCCTTGCCTACGGCTGCATTTCTACCCTTTAGGTATACGAGTTAATTAGCTAAGTAGGATAATTTGCAGGGCTCTTATAGTGGACCTGGGCTACCTGTGGTCTTAACAGTTATCAATTGACTTTCCAATTCAGCTTAAATTGCTATTATCTTCAATAGTAATAACAGTGCAAAAAAAAAAAACAGCCTGAAGTAACACGCCCAAATAGGAAGAGCACAGATAGAAAGGACCATTTCTTTGACATGTTTTCTCTTATGAATTATGGCAAAATTTAATTCAAATTTCTTGAAAAGGTCAGTCGAAGAACCAAAAACAGCTCCAAGGCCAGGATTAGACAAATTCTGCGTCATCCTAGTGTTTAGCGGAAGTTATGGCAACGGACTGTGTCATGCACATAATGCAAACGTTAGCGGCTGTAATTTACATTGAACCGACCCATGAACTCAAATGATCTTAACTTCTGACCCCCATGCTTTAGTCGCCAAATTTTTATCATTTTTGCCAGAACTGGAGGAAAATGCCTTACCAGATAAAAATATAAAGTACAGAAAAAAAAGAGTGAAATATACAAAACTCTGCGAAAGGCGTATTTGACTACCGTGTTCTACGGACTTTAAGAGGAACAAACTTAAACCGACCTTAAAATGAGACACGACTGACACTTTGAAGGTCAAGAAATACGAAGTAGAAGCTGATATAGGCTGAGAGTAGTACTTTTACCTCAGGTTGCAATCTTTTCAACGGAAAAACGTAACTAGCTAACTGCTGTTGGTCACGCGTAAGCAATTAAGATGGCGTGGTTTTCCAAAAAATGCTAAAAATGCAACCTGAGGTAAAAGTACTACTCTCAGCCTATATCAGCTTCTACTTCGTATTTCTTGACCTTCAAAGTGTCAGTCGTGTCCCATTTTAAGGTCGGTTTAAGTTTGTTCCTCTTAAAGTCCGCAGAAAATTGATTTCCCAAAAATAATTTCTATATATTTTTCAGGACTCTTAACAGTGGCATTTTTCAAAATTCCAACGAGAACCGTTATTTTTCTGGTGCGGTTGTTTCTATACGCGATCCCGTATTTAGCCTTGTCTTGGACTCAAGAAATAGGCGTCAAGGTATAAAACGGTTTTCATCTTTTTTTTTTTTTTCTCAGAAAGAAAGAAGTTCTTTCGAGGAAAAAGAACTATGTGACGTCCTCAAATTTACTAAAGTCGAGCTAAAGGAGAGCGAATTTTGATGATCTGCATGGATTTGCTCTAATATAAAATTTCACGTGTATTAAGATAAATGTTCTGATTAATGAATGATCATCTCGATTAGCATTTAATTGTTTCAGTCATTCCACCCTGTACTTCTCCTAAAATGATAAATAAGTAATTATCGTAATGAAAGAAAAGGTCCTTGCGCACAGTTAAACTCGTGCACACGCTACTTTCAGGATACCGTACTATTGGGTGCTTCAAAGACAGTTGGAATCGAGCTATTCAAGCTTTGGAAAGAGCGGATCCTATCTTGGATGGATGGTATAGCTCTCGAAAGAACCCCGTTGCCAAGTGTGCTGTGGCTACTTTAAGAGCAGGTTACAGCATGTTTGCAGTTCAGGATGGTGGTTGGTGTGCAGCCAGTGCTTCAGCAGCCAAAACCTATGACAAGTATGGAAAGTCTGAAGCTTGTAAAGGGGACGGCGAAGGTGGAAAGTTGGCTAACGAAGTTTATTCGTTTAACTAGCTACTAACCAATTGTTGGTTTTGATTATTCATGACACGCGGGAAAGTTTTTTAATTTGTTCACTGGCCTTTAACTTGCGGACTTAATTAAATGTATTGTGAGTAGAGATTTGTAAAATAAATTTATAACTTTTAACTATTATACATGTAAGTTTATAAAATAAAAATAAATATAAGATAAAAATAACTCGAAAATGAAAACCTTTTCATGGTCAGTCTTAGTCTTGGCATATCGGTATATCCAAACTGAACTGTCGTTTTGGGGTGACCGTCTTAAAAGACTTGTCAGAGATCAGCAGGCGGGGAGGGGGGTGGAAACAGAGGGAAGATCACAACTTTTTGAGTCTCCGAAAAGGGAGGGGTCAAGAAAAATGGGCCGTTAGAAGACGGAGGGTCATGCAAATATATGCCCGTGATCATGTAGAGGTTCACCCACAGAAGAAAAAGGAAAGTCTTTATTTGAGGCAAAAAAAAGTAAAACGAAACAAAACAAAAAACAAGAACAACGGAACATTATGAATATAAACTGTGAAGTACTATTTCAAGAATTTAACAAATATCTACCTTTCATTTATAACGATGCTATGGACCAGCTGGTGACTGTATGAGGGCCTTTGTTACCAATCTCAAAGAACAGCAGTTTTTTTTTCAATACCGAATATATTCAGCAATACAATGCTTCAAAGTCGGAGACAAGAAAAGTAAAAGTCCCAGGACACAATTATTTCAAAAAATTAGATGACTTCGTAGAATCCTGTATGATTACTGGACAAATGTTTCACGAGTATTGTGAAAATGAGTCAGTGGATCTCATCCCTCGTCCAGTTCCAGACATCAACAAACTTCCAAAGTATCTCTACCTGCCTGCTGCAGAACCACCCATCACAAAAACAGACGATGGTAAAAGAAGAGAAGTGGATGATTATCACCCTAGAGCACGTTCAAAGCAAGTCCACAAAAAAAATGAAATCAATATCGAGGATAGTGCAAGTGTTCAGACCTTTTGCAACAGATGCATTGTTGAAGAAAGTCTTGTGAAAAAATACCTAGAGCATTTAAATCATTTAGAGATGATGAGTGAGAAGAGAAAAATGGAAAAGAAAAACAAGAATTTGAAAGAGAACACAATATCTTATGACGAATTTGACTGGATTGAAATGCTGAATATTTGAACACTAGCAAAACAGAGTGTATGTGTTCTGGACAAATACATCCATAAACATAATTTGCTTGCAGTGAAAGGTAAAAATAAGCCACAGAAAGTCAATGCTATTATGGATCACTGACGGTCATTTGCAGAGAGCACACAAGCAAACAAACAAAGCTCCCTCAGTGTGGAAGAGCTGGATGATCATGATGAATGTGAATAGATGAAGGGGATGAGGCATTACCCATTTGCCCTAGTGATGAAGACTTTTTATTGGGAGAAATAGGAGAGTCCGGAGTGATCAGCTGTCACAATCAGAGTCGGACTCTTAATGCTGTCATCTAAAATGTGTGTATACAGTATTACAAAGAACAGATTAGAAATATATTTTGAGTTTTCATAATGCTGACTCACCCTAGTGTATTGCAAGAACTAGATTTTATCATTTATACAAGAGGGGGAGGGTCTTGATATTTTAGGCCGAGCTCAAGGGTAGGGTTAGCAAATTTCACTCCCATTGCAGGTATGGGTCACCTCATTTCCGAAACCAAATTTAAAATTCCCACCCTCCCCCCCCCCCCCCCCCCCCTTCCTCCCTCCTAATTTCTGACAAGTCCCAAGTCCGGCATTTTTTTTTTCTCACACCTCTACCCTGCGGAGAGAGGGGCCGGGAAACATCAGGAGACGCGGTTTTCACGAGCCCGCATTTTAATGACTGCTTGGCAATTTGTTGTGGCTTTGAATATAGTACAGGACATTTTGAAGGACAATCTATAACTCGTTGAAGCTGCGAAATAAGCGAAACTGATATAGATTTTTCTTTTTAAACCTTGCAAATTAAAAATCAGCCCACCTCCCTTTAGTTTATTGCCAGGTTAGATAATCTGCACAATTCTCCACATGGGGACACATTAAAAGAAAAAGTTGTTTATATGAAATAATCAATGTCATGAACATGTTTAAAATTTCTTAGCCCTCAATATCAAGCTCCTGTAATTATCATTACGAGACAGGTGAGGCTTGGTGAACAATTCATACGGTTTGAATTTAAGATGGGTACCCTCCTCTGAAATAATAGTAACTAATAATGATGACGAGAACCCGACCAATAAACTTGACGATCATTTTAAAAAGCTACAAGAGATTGATAAAGCAATTTAAAAACGTAAAAACAAGCAGACCGCTAGTCTTGATGGAATACGCAATGAACTGAATGACTAAAACTAGCTCAGGATTCATAAAATACTCGATCACTTAAAAAACTTTTTTTAATCTGATTTTACAATCTGAAATATTTCCTACATCATGGAGCTGGAATAATCACTGCCTTGCATAAATCAGGAAACAGAGATAACCCTTCAAATTACAGAAGTATTTGCATCAGTAGTTGTCTCGGCAAGCTCTTCTGTTCTATTTTGAATACGAGATTACTAAATTTTCCAAGCAATCATAAAATACTACATCGCTCCCAAATCGGCTTTTTGCCCGTACATCGTATGTCTCTAAAACAAGGATAAAGTTTACTTCTGGAGGAATTAGTAACATGTTCGTCTATTAACGTTCTTAAAACTAAAGATATGGTCATTGACTTTTAGAAGGCATTTGACTCAATTTTGCATCCAGGTATTAATACTATACAAATTGTTGAAATATAACATAGGTGGCGCCTTTTACAGAATAATTTCCAGCACGTATTCCCATTCAATATGTTGTGTGAAAGACAATGATACTCGATCAGAATGTTTTAATTGTGAGAAAGGTATTCGACAAGGCTGTATTCTTTCCCCGCACCTTACATTCTAAACAACAATGCTAAAGATTCTATCTTACTGCCAGACAGTTCTCACTTAAACTGTCTACTTTATGGCGATGATTTACTTTACAAAAAAAACTAATTCTGCAGAGGGTTTGCAACAAAGTCTTGACAGACTATCAACATAATTTCAGGATTGGCTTCTTAAGATTAATCCAACTAAAACAAAGGTTAGCGAGCTAAGAAGCGAGGTTGCCTCGGCGGCAAGATTCATAATGCCGAGCAATGTAGGGAAAAACTCTCAAATTCTGCGTAACTCTCTATAATTAGAATTTTTGACCATATTTTGGTGTAAGTAAGACCCAATATTTAGGCAATGATGTTATGGTCTTTAATTTACAACTCGTGGTTCGAGTTTGGGTGATCCAGTGTGAAACTGATAGTTGTCTGTTCCTGAGGACCTAACGGGTGAGAAAGCTTTAATATACGATTTCTTGTTGGAAAGGGCTATTAGTGTGCAGTTTTTCTTTATAATTAATGCTTTTAAAGCAGCAGCTGATCAAGAAATAGGGTTGTACGCTCAAATTATTGTCAGAACTAGCTAGTTCTTCGCAGCTTGATTTACATTGAGGTAGCGTATTCGCTTCTCGACTCAGAAGCAGGGTTTTCAGTAGCCTGTGCCAGGCTCTCAGATAGTATAGCGCGGACGTATTAAAACCAGCAAAGCGAAAATAAGACGCGAGCGACTTGGGAAAGGGGACGTTGGCGGCGGGAAAAATGGGAGAGAGGCCGCCCTGTCTCTCCCCAGTCCCAGTGCGTTTTTCGCATTTCTTTTTACTGAACGCCTTTTCACCAATGTCTCGGAGCCTGGAACAGGCTAGGTTTTCAGTGTTCTCTTTTCCTTTGTAAATTGAATTTTAAGCGGAAGCTGATCAAGAAATAGGGTTATATTCTCAAAACTTTTATCAGAACCAGCGTATTCTTCATAGTTCCATTTACATTAAGACAGCCCTAAGCTCCCGTGAGGAATGCAACGAATGTGCAGACCTTTCGTTTTCAGGGTCACCCAAGCACTGTTTTCTGTAAAATATCTGTACTTGTTCGGAGAAGCAAATATTGCCTAGAATTTTCTATTACTTGAGGACGGCTAAAAACTTTTAGATGACAGTCCCATTCATGTACAAATTTCGATGCTTATCTAATAAATTCCCTACGATTTTCTGAAGTTTAAATTTCGCATTGTACTTCCCAAGTTAGAAAATGTCCCACTTTCGTAATACGTCAAATTTCATCAAAAGTTTTCGGGAAAATACTCCTCAGGCCCTTGTAATTTCGAAAAGACTCAAGTTCCCCTAAGATGACCGAACAGATACAAATTTTACAGCGCCCCTGATAATGCTTTCCTAGAGATCTAAAATCGGTCAGTATAAAACACGGACTGGATATAAAACGCGGACCACGGACTATGTAAATAAAAACAGCTTTAGAAAGGTAAAACTGAGAGAAATGGAAAGCGGACTAGCAAAAACAGTAGTCCCAGCTTTAACATTCCCTTGGCTGTTCACGTAGTCTATTCTTCCCACGGAGAAGGAAGGTTATGCCAGTACTCAAGGCAACTAAATTTAACTCTGAATTTTATAAAAAGAAGGAGTTAGAGGAGATTTCAATTTGCAGTTTTAAACCAATAAGAAGCACCGAATTAAAAAAATAGTATCGGTGTTAGTCACATCAGTAAAATTCTTATCGAATGCCACAATTCCCTATGAGGACTGAATGAATGAAGAACTCAGACGAGAAGGTCAATGTAGGGCATTCCGCGATTCACAAAAGCGGTATTTAGAGGGGAGGGCAAGGGGGGAGAGATTACTCACATACGTGAATAATAACCGAAATGAGTCATCCAACGTTATATTCCGAGCGATGATTATGAATTAACCCCGGAGGGGGGCACTACTGGGAATTCTTGGTGGGGGGTGGTGCCCGGTTCTCCGAATCCTGATCTTATTGCAGACCAAAAAATGTTATTTTCCACACCCATTTTCAGACCAGATCTCTAAAATCCATACCCATTTTCGGACCTGGCCTAATTTAGCCTGTTCCAGGCTCTCAGATAGTTGGGGAGACTTCCCAGTTTTTTCCCATTTTATTTTCGTGTTCGCGCTTTCTCAATTCAGCGGACCCAGGTATCTCGGAGCCTGGAACAGGTTAGGTATAATTAGGCAGAAATTATGTCATCGTTACCAAGTTAGAGCGGAAACAAATAAATTCTCCAAATGCATTTCGAATTCGCACATTTCAATTTCGTTCTTATTCATTTCGAATTGAAACGATGAATACGTCCATTCATGTATGCTCCCGTAGTTCCCTCGAAAAACCATACCCGATTCCAGACCAAAATGGACAAAGTGTTTTCAGACCAAAAAGGCCCAAAACCCCTACCCTTCCCTTATATAAGGGAGTACCTCCCCCCCTGATCCTGACCCCTTTCATGATTGTTGGAGACCGAGACAAGGTCTAAAAATGGGTGAAGAAAATAGCATTTTGATCCGGCTGATGATTCAGAGAACCGGGCAGCACACCTCCACCAAGAATTTATAGGAGTATTTGAAACTTTAACTCACGTGTCTTGCTATTTAGCGATCTTTTGATCTTATTTTTCCTTACGTAGAACCAATTTGCACCGTTTCTACCAAAGTAGTCCGTAGTCCGTATTTTATACCCAGTCCGCAGTCCGCAGTCCGCGTTCTATACCTAGTCCGTGTTTTATACCCAGTCCGTATTTTCCAGTCCGCGTTTTATACCTAGTCCGTATTTTATACCCAGTCCGCAGTCCGTAGTCCGCAGTCCGCAGTCCAAGTTTTATACTGACCGGATCTAAAATTACTCTGAAAAGGCTACAAGGTGTTTTCAATGTATTTAGTTAGCTAGGGGGAAAGCGTTGTTGGGTGCCCCTGTGTTTTAAAGACTATCCGTGCCTTTCGGGAGACTCGTTGTCCTGTGACATTCGCTTATTAGATCTTTGCATTTTATTCAAGTTTGTATTACTTGGCTTCACACTAGAAGCTAAGTTAGTTTCGAGTAAGGATTCAAATGCCCTTAGCTTGAAAATCTTTAGACGCTTTGTAGAAAACATGGCTTCACACTGGTTGACAAAGTACATAACTTGAATTAACAGCTGTCAATCATCTTTCGCCGTTAAATTATTTATGCATATCACAAACGTCATTGCTCGCGACAAAAGCTTAAACTATGAGGCCTTTATGTGAAATAAGTAATTTAGTGGAATTTACAGGGCCACGATACTCTATGGCACTTAGCAGATAGACTAATATCGACTCATAAGGTGTCATGAAACGCGCCTTGTCTTAGAGTGTCATGTCCCCGAGCTTCTGTCGTGAAAAATCAGGACAAATCGTGGCCCGGACACGTTTTCTGCGGAGTGTCAAGAAACATAAGAGCTCTCATTTTTAATGATATCAGTTAGCCAAAACCATGTGACTTTCGGCAGTGACGTAAATGGCATGAAAATTGAAATTTAAGAAAACTTTACCTAATAAAAACACAACTAACCCATTTACGCAAACTTTCCAAGGTACGTCGAGGTTTGTAAAGATTTACGCACTTTAGCTCTTAACAATGTTTTAAAGGTTGAGTGAAGGTAGCATAAGGTTGTAACAACTTTACGCTCATTTACGCGAGATATGAAAGTTGAGTGACTCTAATACTCATACATTGCCACCCTAGTAACGAGTAGTTGGAGAGTAGTTGGCTTGTTGTTTTTGAAGATAGTGTAATTCTATTTGGAGGACTGGAAGGCATTGTTAACATTAATCCTGGCCTATCACTTCTTACTCTTGAAAAATAATACAGTGTCTTTGTCACCACCAGTTAAAAGAGACGAAACAGAGAGAACATGCATGATAACTCTTTTCTCACTTTTATACGATAAAGGACGCCTTCTCGAAAAACGATGGCTGTTTAGTTTCAACAGAGAATTGACTAACTTTCTAGAAATACTACATTGTTTTTTCAACTGCCTTTATCACTTCTCGGGTATCGCTTCTGTTAGGAGATCAGACGAAAAAAGAAGAAAACCTGGGGGTTGTAAGTTCGAATGGGGCCTGGAAATGAAACAATACAAAATCTCGACCAAGAGCTCTTCTGCGCATGACGGCCAGGGACGAAGAGCTCTGGGGAACCCTGGAACAAGATTGTCTCTGATTGGTTTCAGCAAAAACAATAAAACTGTTTCTGGTTGGTCCTAGACTGCGAGCAGTCTCTCTTTTTCTTCAGATTTAGTGAGAGCAATGTACGCGCGCGGGAGCGGCGAAGCGCGGCGCTAGACGCGCGAAACTAGAAGAAAAAAGAGAGACTGCCCGCTTAGCCAGAGCCAAAGAATTAAACGTTGGCCTCAAAACGCAAAATACGATTGGCTGATTTGTGAAGCGTTGACAACTAACTGTCAACAATCGAAACCATTGACAAGTTGATGATGGCTGAAGCACTGCAGGAAAGTTTGTCACATCCCCCCCCCCCCCCCCCCCCCCAAGAAAAAGCATTAGATACGGAGCAAAGAGAAGCCTAAGAAGGTCTCATCTCTCCGGGTACGTGACGAGATCGCGCAACTGAAATGTTCAAAGCCTCTCTTCATTGTCAAGGAACGCTTTAGTTCCAAAACGGTAGTCTTACTTTCGAACTTAAAACAGAAAGTAGCATAGACTGGAAGACTCTTAGACTTTTTACTTTATAAAGCGAAAACAATAGTAATTACCAACGGATGCACTGCAGGAAATCGCGCTATAGAACAAAGATTCTCAAGAAAGAAAGAAAAAAACAAAAAAAAAAACAAATAGGCGCCCAAAGAATGATCTTGAGTGACTTGCAGCAATGGCTTAGCTTTAGTTAAGCTACGCTTAGGATATGTAGAACACTGTCCCGTGAAAATTCAACATCTTGCAAACAAGAACTAGGCCACGGGTGATCTCATTCAAAACATAAAGTACAGGAAATGAATTATTGATATAAGAGAAATAGACCAGCTTCATGACCTCTGAATGTGAGACCAGCGGCCAAAATTAAGATTTGCTCAGTCAATAGTTTAGAATCGACACTAACTCTATGCACTGCGCGCATAAGCTGCGCTTTAAAAAGAAAAGTGGGAAAACCTCTATCGTTCAAGCAAACTCTAAGGTCACGTTTCACGTGCCTGGCCTGCCAACACTTCAGTTTTGACGCCCAAAAATCACTAGAACGTGAAAGACCATTCTCTCTGGCTTTGCGGGTAGTCTCTCTTCTTTCGTGCCTCTCCCGTCTCGCACCATCAGTCACGCGCGTGGCTATTTGCATGTCTCGCGTTCTGCTCGACGGACTACAGAAAAAAAAGACACTGCTCTTAGTCTAGATTGGTCCTAACCTGAGATCAGGCCCAATTTTAGCGGTTCTCATACATTCTTTCTAAAGGCTACCGCTAAAAGTTGGGCCTGATACAAACTCTCACAAGTTTGTGTACACTGCGGCCAGATTTTGGCCGCAACCCTGATTGGCTGTTAGAACAATGCCACAAGATTTGATTGGCTGTTAGAATCAAAGGAAGTTGAAAGTGCTTATTCCTCGCGAGGTTGTTTTCGTGAATGATCAGCCGTTGGCGGAGAAAAGGATCGATTTTGCTGTCTTTTTTATTGTTTTATGGTCTTATGGTGGGAAAGTAAGCTTTAATATGTGCCATTGCTCATGTCTACCCAGGATTTGCTTTATTTACAGAACTAATGTGAGTGTATCGCGGAGTTGAATCCCTCTGCAGGTTGTTGACCGCTAACGTCAACAAGGTGCCTTTTGATTTACCAACAAACGAGTGAGAATCAAAGTACTGTTCATCTTAAAACTGGTTTCATTTGAAAGTTTAGCCGGGAATGACTTCTCTGAACGGGGTACGCAAGCGGAGGCTCACTGCGAAAGAAACCTCAATCGCCAACTATGAAGTATTAGTATAGGTGATATATAGATTTAGCCAGGGCTAAAAGCGAGGCTGACATAAATAAATTTATAATCTAAATCAAACAATAAACTTGTATTCCACAATATTCAGTTAATTTTAGAGCACATTCATGTTACTTTTGAGGGAAAGGCTAAGTGATTTTAGAGACAGAAAATAATTTGCAAACAGCCTAAGAGTGAGTCAAATCTTACATCGAGTTAATAGCCTCATATGTACACCCAAAAACTGGCAATCATCTTCCATCGCATTTAAAAGCCATAATGGCTCTTGATCACCGTAGATTAATTAGGCCTGGAAAAAAAACAGGCCGGGGTTTTTGCGTTCGACAAGTTTACTTTACAAAATCTTGCCAGCAAATCTGGCTGCGTGTAAACCAACCTTTTATACCAGTCCATTTCATACATCACCTCTGAGGTGAAACAATACTACGAGGCACTGTTTTTATCATACAGACAACGGACAGAATGCAGTCTTTCACAATTTGCAATACAAATTGCACTTATTCAATATTCAGGAAGATCGAAGCATGCGCCGGCTTTTTGCCAAACGGTTAAAAAAGTTCCAAAATCACCTATACGGCCAGCCGGTTCTCTCTTTTGCAGTGCGAGATGTGGGCCAGTGTTTGAATGAACATTAACAGAGTTACGCTCCAACATAATAACGAATTTATTATGTTTATTTTCTATTTAATGGTTTTATCGATGTGTAATCTTCAAAAGCGTTTGATACGCGAGGCATTTACTCCTGCAAGCAATTTTCACTGAACGACTGAAAACAGAGGGCACAGCGATTAAAATTACAAGAGAGACTACTAAAAATCAACAAAAGAAATATAATTCGGTTAGGCATATACGGAGACAACAATTTTCATTCAATAAAAAACTAAATCTAAAACATTGCCAGAAATCGCGGACATTTTGCGCCCGTGATTAATTGTCAGCGGAATCTCATTTCCAGAATGGCGGACAAAAACGATCGTAGTCAGGGAAAGCGTATCCCCTGCGATTTTTAAAATAATTTGAGCTCTGTGGATCTGTTTTACGAAGAAAAAAGCCGGAATAAAACACCTTGCAAGAAAATGTTAGGTTTATACTCGGCCGAGCGGCTGATAGCAACAAAACAGTACGCGGGTGTACCTTTCGTGACATTTTCGTGACAATTTTGTTTTAAAACCAAGCCTGGTAGGCTAATCGAGAATTTTTGAATGCCTGGAACCTAGTTTATATCCCGTGAAGCATCTCTCGAGTTGTAGCAACAAACAAAATGGCCATTCGGTGAGGTTTGTAGTTGTGAAGCTTTGTCCGATCGAAATGTGTCATTCGCAACTATGGCGTCCATTACTGGACTACAGATGGAAAACTGAGGGAAATAATGCGCCTTTGGAAGTATTTTCCAGTGCAAAAATCGTCCTTTTAACGACTGTTTTGGAAACATCTTCCATCGCAGAAGTGATATCGAGTCGTGCAAATTTACTTCAATGAAGGGTTTATCCTCTAATCGACGAGTATTTCGCATGACTTCGGCAAGATTTTAAGACAATGTATGGAGAAATGGAGCGTACAACGAGGGATAAAAGGGGCCACGTCAGGAAGTAAGTAAACCTACTTCTAATTAGCTATTTTTAACCCAGATGCGAAGGTTACACAGCACTTAACATGTTTCGAGTCGTGCACCGAACACCCGCGAGCTCATAATCGATATATTTGGAAAAGTTTCCTTATCTCCATACATTTTCTTATACGGATTCACAGCCATTGTGGCCTTAGTGCGCACGCGCAACCGCCATCTTGTCCCTAATTTCTGGCTTAAAGCTTTAAGTTTATATGTTTTAAGCCGGCTTCCCGTGTTTGCTTTTTTCAAAGATGAACTCGAAGCAAGAAAATCGCTCAAGGCTTTCTTTTACAGCCAGAATTATAACTAAATATTCTTTGGAACGTTTTCTTTCTATTTACCGTGAGAAAATGTCTAAAGGCTTTTTAAAGTTCTGTACGCTTATATCAAACCTGATAGTCATACTCCGTCAGATCATCGTCTTAAATCTTACAAACGTGTATAAACTAAATAGCCGCATAAACTACGCTCGACTTCATTAAATTAGATATTTAAAGAAAAACATCAAATACAATGATTACTCAGGGTTACCTTTCGAGATGCAGCTCCTGAAAGGTATCAAGTAAAGCCAGTATCGCTTCAGACTTTTCAACCCTCTTACGCATCAAAAAAGGTGAAAAACGAAAATATTGCCATCCAAAATCGGATTTCCGACTTTGACAAGTGACGTATTTCTCAACCAAAAACCCAATAAACAAACTAGCCATGAATAACAGAAGACTCCTGATAGCAACTGAATTTCATTTTGTACACCCATTGGAAAAAGACAGTTAAAAACATCACAAGTTGACACAAAACTCTGTCAGCTTCAGCCGTCAAAGTAAACACTAAACAGAGTAATGGGAGCACAGGAAAACTAATACACGACAATGTTGTGATCCATTGACAGCTGTCAGAACAAGGTATCCGCTGACCAGCATCACTTGACTGTATCGCGGGCTCAGGTGTCAACCCATCGAGGTCAAGTGTTTTTTGAAGTTATCCGCTGACAAGGTACTGGTTTTCAAATGATCGCAAGCTCAAGTTTAATTTTTTTTAAAATTCATATGAAATATGTTGTGTTTATGTGCCGCACAATTAAAATTTTGATTTCAAACTGACCTCGGACGCGAAAATTCAGCCAGCTGCTACAGGCAGGGAAGACAGTTGCTTTTGACTTTTCTCGCCATGTTCACGCGTTGGTCACGCTCTACGTCCAATTTTTATGCTCTGATTGGTCAAAATTTGACAGGGGAGTTCGTGCGGAAAATTTATGCAGCATCTTGAATCTTGTTTACTTTGACAGCTGAAGCTGACAGAGTTTTGTGTCAACTTGTGATGTTTTTAACTGTCTTTTTCCACTGGATGTACAAAATGAAATTCAGCTGCTATCAGGAGTCTTCTGTTATTCATGGCTAGTTTTTTTATTGGGTTTTGGTTGAGTCAAAGTCGGAAATCCGATTTCGGATGGCATCGTTTTCGTCTTCATCTTGCTTAATGCGTAAGAGGGTTGCAAAGTCTGAAGCGATACTGGCTTTACTTGATACCTTTCAGGAGCTGCATCTCGAGTGGTAAGCCTAAGTAATTATTGTATTTGATGTTTGTTTTTTATTCCTAATTTAATGAAGTCGAGCGTAGTTTATGCGGCTATTTTGTTTACGCACGTTTGTAAGATTTGAGACAATGATCTGACCGAGTATCAGGTTTGTTATAAGCTTACAGATCTTTAAAAAGCCTTTAGACATTTTCTCACCGCAAATAGAAAGAAAACGTTTCAAAGAATATTTAGAAATAATTCTGGCTGTAAAAGAAAGGTCTGAGCGATTTTCTTGCCTCGAGTTCGTCTTTGAAAAAAGCAAACACCGGGAAGCCGGCTTAAAACATAAACTTTAGCTTTAAGCTCGAAGACTCAGGATTGTTAGAGACACTTAAATACTTGTCTTCCTGAATGAAAATTGTCGTCTCTGTATATGTTTCACCGAATTATATTTCTTTTATTGATTGTTAGTACTCTCTCTTGTAGTTTTAATCGTTGTGCCGATTGTTTTCAGTCGTTCAGTAAACAACGCTTCCCGGAGTACTCAAAGTGCCGCGCGTTAAACCGTTTTAAAATAAAAAATAAACATAATAAATTCTTTATTATGTTGGAGCGTAACTTTGTTAATGTTCATTCAAACAATCGCCACTGCTAGCACTGTAAAAGTCAGAACCGGCTGGCCGTATAGATGATTTTGAAAATTTTTTCAACGGTTTACGGCTAAAGCTTACGCGTGCTTCGATCGTCCTGAATAGCAATTTGTATCGCAATATTGTGAAATACTACATGCATTCTGTTGTCCGAGGTCTGTATGATGAAAACAGTGCCTCATAATACTGTTTCACCTCAGATGTGATGTATAAATTATATAAAAGGTTGGTTTACACGCACCCAGATTTGTTGGCAAGATTTTGTAAAATAAACTTGTCGAACGCAAAAAATTCGGCAGGAATTTTTTTTCCAGGCCTAATAGACCTTGTCACGGTTTTCGACGCCATCTTGACGAGTAGGCAAACGCGTGAGAAATTACAGTGTTTGTATGAGAATCTAATTTCGAATAATTTCCGTAGATCGGCTGTTGTGAAAAGAATATGATTTGTAAACTAAAGCGTCACTTCTAAGGATTCTACTGAAAACATTTGAGGGCGTTACATGCACTAGAAGACCTAGAACCACTTTTTAAAATTTCCTATACATTTGTCTGTAAGAAAGTCCCGGGAAAATTAAAGAAAAATATATGGAAAATCTAAAGCAAGCCTCTGGAAAAATTTAAGCTCAGGTACGCCTCAAAAATTTTTTAGTACAATCCTTTGCTTTTTAGCTTTAGTTTACAACTGATATTTTTGTTCAGAACAGCCCTTTTACGGAAATTATTCGACATTAGATTCTCATACAAACACTGTAATTTCTCACACGTTTGCCTACTGGTCAAGATGGCGTCGAAAACCGTGACAAGGTCTATTAATCTACGGTGATCAAGAGCCATTATGGCTCTTAATAAATGTGATCGAAGATGATTGCCAGTTTTTGGGTGTACTTATGAGGCTATCAACTCGATGTGAGATTTGGTTCACTTTTGGGCTGTTTGCAAATTATTTTTTGTAAAATCACTTAGCCTTTCCCTGAAAAGTCACACGAATGTGCTCTAAAGTGAACTGAATTGTAGAATACAAGTTTATTGTTTGATTTAAATTATAAATTTATTAATGGGAGCCTCGCTTTTAGCCCTGGCTAAATCTATATATTATAACGGAATGAGGACATTCTGAATGCGTTTGTTACACAACGAAGTAGACGTTTGAGAGAAGAGTGTTGCATGGAGACGAGTAATCTCCAAGTATAAATCTAAGTATTCTTTTATTTAAAGCTTCAAGCTTATCCGTATCGCGCGCTCCACCAAAGTGCCAGACAGAGGAGCAATAATAAAAGTGAGGTAAAATATACGCTTTGAAAAGTTTGAATAAGATTTCCCTGCGTATGAGTTTTCGAAAGCGCAACATAACATGAAATTGATTATTAATCTTTTTGCACACTTTTAATATATGTTTATAAAAATTAAGTTTATTATCTATTTCCATTACAAAATCTCTAACGTGTCCTTTACTGGGAAGGAAAAACCTTACTCCGTATCACCGAGGATTCGACACTGGTGCTTGCTCTCATAAACTAACATCCCATTTTCATGGTACTACTGATTGGCCACGCCAACATCATGAGATACGCATGCATCCAGAGCTGCCGGATCGACGTGGGAGTAGTATACCTGATGATCATCCGCATAAGCGTTCAACTTGGCCTTCTTGACGTGGAAGAAAAGATCGTTTGTGAAAATGTTGAATAGCATAGGACCTAGCACACTCCCCTGCGGGACCCCACGCTTGACGCTTTCCCAGGTCGAAAAGGTGTGTCCAACTTTAACTCTCTGAGTTCTGCCAGCGAGATAGTTCCCGTTTCTCTAAAGCTTGCCTTATCATTTTGTGTGTAGTCACCATGCTGGTTTTGCTGAATGAGAACAGAAGTTGCAGATAACTGGTTTGCCGAGGTAGATAGGTTTGCAGCTAGTACTGCCTGAGGATGATCTTTGTCGGTCAAAGAGGCTGCAAACGCATTTTGCTGATTTCGGCGAGAGGCTTTGCGATATCGTGAAGAAATGTAAACATCCTCGTCTCATTTCGTCGCTGGTCGATGTTTTCAAGCCATACCGCTTATAACTTTGTGGCTCTTTATGTTTTCCTAGGGTTGCATTTTATAGCAGCATAATTACCTTATCTTTTATGCCACGAAACGATTTCTTTCGGTTGTAGACATACATGAATAAGCGTTGCAAGCTCAAAGCTTGAATTCTCTGATTCCATATTTGGGCAAAATAATTTCCCGTACTTCTGATTGGACGGCTGCGTCGGCTAAAAAACCCGAGCATGGTTCTAAACAGATAAGGGGAATTTAGACGCTTCGGGGTTATATGCTTCTGTGTCCAATCATATGTGTGCATTGTCATTTCCTTTGCTCCAAAACTAGCTAGAAAGTATGAGATTGAACATTGATCGTGATCTAGTAAAACAATTAACTGGTCAGCGGACAGCTTCCAAATAAATCACGTCACCTCGATGAGTTGACACATGAGCCCGTGATATGGTCATGTGATACTGATCAGTGGCTATCCTGTTCTGACAGCTGTCAATTGACCATATTGTGAATGTCCAATGTAAAAGATGTAGATTTACTAGGACACGCCTGAGTCACCCCTTCCTTCCTTTTGATAGTCTCCCCTGCCCCACCAGTACAATCTGTAGACGCGTACGTATGTACGTACGTACGTACGTACGCTCGGTCAATCACGTGACAACCAAACGAAAAGAGGTTGACCATATTCTATGAGTATGGGACGCGAAGCGCGCGTGGGAGCCCCGCTAATAGCATGATTTTGAAACTGTTATACGTAATTTCACGAGTCGTTAGGCGAGTGAAATTTGAGACAATTTAGAAATATCACGAGTGGTATTTATGCCAAATATCACGAACAAATCATGCTATTATTCGTTTATACCACAATTTTCACATGTAGGTAATTTTCACATGTAGGTATTTCAGTTAAGCTGAAATACCACTGATCTAAGCCAATCAAATTGCAGAAATTTCTCATGTAGTAGTATAAGACTAAAAATATCGCATCGATGTTCTCCCCTCAAACAAAAGTCAAAAAATAAACTAGCAGTGTAGCCTCCCACGCAGACGTTCGTAGGGGTTCGTCACGCGTTCCTGCCCCACGAACGTGGGGCAGGAACGCGTGACGAACCCCTAAGAACGTCTGCGTGGGAGGTTACTAGCAGTGCAGCCATTGCTTTTTTTCTTCTCCTCGCTCTTGCTACTTTTCGTTTCCTTGTTCTTTTCTAGGAGGATTTTCGGGCTCATTTTGCCTTCGGCTTTTGGTCTTTTTCTCAGTCAAAAGACTGCAATTTGCGTTTGGTACGTTCTCAAGAATCCAGCAATGTTTTGGCTTTTACGATTACCTATACATTGATTTTCGTTAACGTACCGTCATCGTCAGATATACCAGTTTCACTTTTTTGAAGCTTTTTGCTTTCTTCTTCTAAAAAGTGAATGGAGAGGAGGGGAGGATAGTTTTACTAATCCTTTACGATGCACAACAATGCAGAGTTTTTGAGCAGGTTAAGCTCCAATGTCTATGAATTTGACAAGAGGGAAATGCTTTTTTATTCAGGGTTGACGGAACATTCATCGCATAAGAACTTTGTTTCCAGCAAAGGTTTGTTTCAAGAAAACGAAATAGTATAAAATAGAGAAGCTGCTTTTTAAGGGAAAGACAAACTCTGGGTAGCCAAAACAATGCGTATGTAAAAATATCTTGTAAGAGTCTATGGAGTAATGGAAATTCCCCACGCAGAGCATAATTCACGCAACTCAGTCAGAAGGTTAACATGCAGTAAGTTGAAGTGTTACACCGGAAACGCTCATCCGAAGAGAAACATAGGTTCCGCAAAAAGAGGTGAGCCATCAGAAGCTAAGTTAGGCAAGCCCTGCCATTAATGTTGTACATGTATGTTTCCAGTACTTTTGCGCCTTCATTGACCACTGCAATTATTTTCAGAAGTATAGGATCCTATGATCGTTAAGAAAAAGAGGTCTTCATTTGCCAATGGACGAGAAAAGACTGCTCAGGGTTCAGGGTTGTTCTCACAAAAGAAATGCAAAGAGGGAATATAAACACCTTTAGACCACAGAGCGATGCTAACCAAGAAATGAAGGGCCGTCGCAGAAAATACAAACTGAACACAGAGATACAATAAACTAAACTGAGATCTGAGACTCGCTACAAGAAGAAGATAAAAAAAGAACTGTCACACTGCGCTTGGGTTTCTGGATTTTCCTTACAGTTGGCCATGTGTAATGAAAAGCGCAGAGCGTTACGATCTAGCAAAAACCAAATAGACGGAGTCTTAGCAGAATATTTATTCACTCACATTGTAAAGTAAAGAGGCATAATCCTAAAGGAGATTGCGCATGTCGCGGGAAAAAAAAGAATCCCCGATTTCGATCGCACATATTGTCCAAGGTTTGAACTTATTTACCTCACAAAACTCGATTACAGAAAATGGGAATAGGTTAAACGGTTTGTACTGATACAAAGCTATCGTCCGTTGCAAACATTTAGTCGCACGTATCTTGCAGCATGGATTCAAATTAAGTAGCTTACTGAAGGTGAACAAAATATCAAATCAAATTGTTCACCATCAGTCAGCTACTAAATTTGCATCCATGCTGAAGGATATAAAAAATTAACAAGCCTGTAAAACGGCTAAAATTCTTGAGAAAAAAGAACACAATTATCAGCTGGTTTGTGTGAATTTGTGATCTTCCTGAAATGGGGTGTCCTGGGGTGAAAGTTGAAAATCTTTATTGCCAATTTTTCTCATGTTTCACTGAACGGAGTTTGGCGGATTTTTAGTATGTTGTTAAACAGCCATCCAACAATAAAATGGGGTTGAAAAAAATTCTGTTGCTATTAGTCTGATGCTAAACTACAATTTGACTGGACTATGATCTCATGTCAGAGATCGCACGAGAGCGGGTAAACGTGCGACGTGTCTGGCGTGTGAGCGGGTTTTCCCTAGAAATGTTGAAGTAAACACACACGGCCAATTCTTGATTTCAGCGATTCCAAAACAAGATTTGCCCGACTAATGGGGCAGAGTAACTGGATCAGTCCACAATTTTCGAATAATATATAAATTAAGCCAGGGCTAAAGGCGAAGCTCCCATTAATAAATTTATAATTTAAATCAAACAATAAACTTGTAATCCACAAATCATTTAACTTAGGCGCACATTCATGTGACTTTTAAGGGAAAGGCTAAAATTAAGTGATTTTAGAGGGCAACATCTTACATCGAGTTGATAGCCTTATATGTACACCCAAATGATAGCAATCATCTTCAGGATCACATTCAAGAGCCATAATGGCTCTTGATCACATTAGATTTATATAGGCCTGGAAAACAAATTACGCCGAAGTTTTTGCTTTCGACAAGTTTACCAAATCTGGGAGTGTCTAAAGCAACCTTTTATACTTTTTATACATCACATCTGCGGTGAAATAGTTCTTAAATATTCGGGGCCATTGAAAACACCTTTTTTGCTATCCAAAGTACTTTTAGATCTCTAGAAATGTATTCTAAGCGGGCGCCATAAATTCGTATCTGTTTGAACATCCTAGGGGAACTGGAGTCTCTTCGAAATTACAAGAGCTTCAGTTTTTTTCCCAAAAAATTTTATATGCAATTAAAAGTTTTAAGAAAGTAAGAATCTCTCCATCGCATTTTCGAATCCGAAATTTTCTGCGAAAATAGCGAAAAATTTCACTTTAGAAAATCGTAGGGAATTTATTAGATACGCTCAAAAATTGTACATGAAGCCGGGAACGGTCATCTAAAAATGTTAGCCGTCCTCAAGCGATAGAAAATTCTAGGCAATTTTTGCTTCTCCGAACAGATATTTTACAGAGATGGGATGGGTCGTTGGGTGCTCCTGTTTATTGTCTATAAATACCTGACCTAGACATATTAGACAACGAGGCTCTTCCTTATTGTACCATAACGTCGTGGTTTGCAATCGCGCTCTAACTGAGACAAGAACAAAACAGATTTTAAGAGAAAAGGAGGAATGCAAGCAGTCTAAGACGACATATTTACTCCTTGTGGATCAGCCGTGAGAGTGGAAGGAGCGACCAGTTTGAGACACGATCTCCGTTTTTGTCCACCAGGTCTTCGTTTAAGTTTTAGTTCAAAGAAAGGGAGTTCTTATGTCTTCGTTTAAAGGGTTTTCGTTTAAGAAACAATTTGTCGCTTATCAGACTGCGCTCGCTACTTGAAATCAACAGCTTGCTCGCGCGTAAGCATGATCAGAAAATTTTTCATAACCGGCCTATAAAGATCATAAATTTTAAAAAAAGTGTGATCTAAAAGATTGTAATTTTAGTACTAGGAATGGAAAGTCTTTCAATTCACAGAAAATAAGCAAAATCTATTTTTCACGGAAACTTGGCCTGCCGCTTTTACAGATATTCTCCCTTGAATGTTCATATTTCCACAGTTACTGCCTGACACAGGTGCTGATAATGCCATTTCCATGTCTCATTGCAACAAAAGAAATGAAAGTATGATTTTCGAGTTAACAGTTCAAGCTACTTTATGAATTCTTTGTTTCACAATGGTTTTTTTATTACTTTGTAATAGTTCAACAATAATTGCTTTACGTAATTTTGATAAAGAGCGACTGTTACCTAGCTGAAAAGAGAGCAAAAGCCAAAAAAAGCGCAAAAAAACAACAACAACGGTAACAAAATAAAACAGGACGTAAAAAAGCTTCCAATGTATCTACTTAACTCTGTTTCAGTGTTAAGGTTTTTTTTTTTTCAGCACCTATTCTACCAACAACATCTGCAAACATCAAATACTTTGAACTTTAAATGTAGCATCTTAGTGCACAACCGTGTAGAATCACTTAATAACACTCAAGCTATACCTAGCGAAAGTAACTGTAATGGCAGTTGTTATTTCCCTAGCATCCTGGGCCCTCTCTGATCATGACATATCGGGGACAGTATTTGTCATAAACCTTAAACACAGGGAAAAAGACAACAGTTCTGCGGCAAATATATGTCTCCCCATGATATGTGATCTTACACTCAGTCTGACGCTTTACACCTGGAACATAAGTAAATAAGAATAATGAAGTGTATATTCATAGAAGCTAACTAAGCTAGAGATATTTTGCCCGAAAAAGCCAAAAATATTTTACTTAACATTATAAAAGACCTTATTAACCTTCTTTTCATGACACTAATAGTGAGTATTTGGGTTTAAAAGGGAACGAAGTAGGAGTTTCTATTTTTCGTTGACATAATAATAAAAGACTGTTTTACAGAACTAGAATGAGGCGAATTTGAAATAAGGGTCTAGTTCCACAAAAATTGAAATATAATAAAATGAAATGATAATAGTAATGATAATGACAACAATAATAGTAATAATTATAGTCAAAAATATTTTCTATTTTTATTTTAACAATAACAAAATTATAGTAATTTTACAGATAACAAAGCTAATTTTTAAAATCCTATTTAAATCAATTCGCTTAAAAAAGACTACTCAGCCAAAGCACTAATCCAGAATTCCTATCGATTAAAAGACACTTAATTTTGATTTTAAAAAACATAACAATAATAGGTGGTTTTAAGATTAAAAAAACCTCAGTCAGACAAAGCAAAACTCAACGCCAGAATAAACTAGCTGTCGCTAGAAGTGTTTTTTACTCCCCTCCTCTTCTCTTTTCGCCCAGCGTTAATAGGGAGTATAAGCAACTACGGCGGAAGCGGCGATGGCGACGGCTAAGAAAACGTCAATAGGCTCTTTGCATGACTTGATCACGTGACCAACTTTCGGTAAACTCGAAAACATTTCACTTTTGAAAAATTTTGTAGGAAAAGCTGAAAGAGCATATTAAAATTAGGTGACCTGAGAATTTTCAGCCGTATATCTCAAAAGTAGCGATTGCAACGGCCGCCGAAAGTTAGAAGCATTTGTATGAGAAAAACAACTTTTACCAGCCAGTCACGCTTGCATGGTTTTCCTTACAAATCCTTATAAATTCTAAAATTTTTTAACTGTCGTTAAATCTTTCCTTTACGCATTTAAGGGTTCAAATTGCCTTTATGAATTAAAAGGCGATTTGAGCCCTGAATGCTTAAGAAAATATTTCATGACAGTTTTGAAAATTTCGAAATTACAAGGATTTATAAGGAAAACCATGCAAGCATGACTAGATGGCAAAAGTTGTTTTTCTCATACAAATGCATCTAACTTTCGGCGGCCGTTGCAATCGCTACTTTTGAGATATACGGCTGAAAATTCTCAGGTTACCTAATTTTAATATGCTCTTTCAGCTTGTCCTAACAAAATTTTTCAAAAGTGAACTGTTTTCGTGTTTACCGTAAGCTGATCACGTGATCAAGTCATGCAAAGAGCCTATTCGGGCTGCCTCAAACTTTATCGCGCTTATTCCATCTCGTTTAATTCGTCAAATGTTGGCAAATTTTTTGGAGTTGAATTCTAAAGGACTGTATAAAAGTTCAGGAAAAGAAAAAGAAAGTTGTTGTCTTGTGTTTCCGTCCGCGACAGTCGTGCAACGGCGTCGGCAAAGAAATGTACAAAAAAATGTGATGCACGTGCAAAGTTCTTGTTTTGCTTATCCGCAAACCTATTGCTTTTTTGCTGTTCTCACGTTGCCGTCGCCGCCGTCGTTGCTTAAGCTCCCTAATGTTTTATACACCGCAGCTTCAATCTTAAATTCGACTGACAACAATCTGATTTATTGTTTAATATTTCTCTTTAGGAATGACTAAAGTAATACTTACGTTTGACCATTACGGAAAAGGGCATTGCCTTTTCGATGTAAAAAATGGGCAGCTTGGCACACAAAATGCCATTTCAACTTCAGTAAAAATAAAACACAAACTGCGGTAAGAAACATGATCAAACAACGCACGTTGCAAAAAACTAAGGTTTTAAAGACTTGACGTTTCGTATGTAACAAAATACATCTTCAAAAGTGACGATAACAAAGAGAACAACAACATGCGTTGTTTCATCATGTTTGTTACCGCAGTTTGTATTTTTCTTGTTTGTTTCTTTTTTTTAAGAAATGTGAAATTCTCTGGTATTGAAACTCTGATCTCGGAGTAAGGAACTTCAAGGAATTAATATTCTATCCGTAAGACTCTGCCCCTAGTAAAGCTAGGAAAGGAGAAGTAAGAGAATTTTGAATAATTCATTAAATAAATCATCCCCTCCAAACCTACACAACCTCCACCCCCTTATTTGGCATAGATGCTAGGCGTTGACGAAAGATTTCCCAAAGCAATTTAAAACTTAATCAGTCTCGAAAAGAGATTAAATCAAAGTTCGAAGATTCTACTTTTAGCAATGCAAATATCAAGATCAAAAATAATCTCACTTAGATTACCTGATCAAGAAACTGGACGAGGTCACTAGGGTTGGGCATAACTTCATCAAATTTGCTCAGAAAACAGGCTTTTGCGGAAGAGATTCGGCGCATGGTTAAGTTCTACAACAAAGGAAAACAGGCAATTCTTGTTACGATATCATGAATCACGCTTGCCGTTTGCGAGTAAATAGAACCAACTGGTATAAAAAGAAATATGTGTACTGAATGTGATAGAGGTAGATGAGTCGGCGATGGCGAAAATTCGCAAACAACTGAGTACGTACGTTTGATGGTTCGAATATTTTGAGATGTTAAAATTCACGATTTTGTAAAAATTTTTGATTGAGAGTAACTTAAATTTCGCGTTGTTGAGCAAGACACAATTTTGTTTAATTAGAACTTGAAAAACGACATCATCTTCATTTGTTATCATGTCAAAAGTCAAAAAATGATGCACCGGCGGGTCTATATGGTAACAGTAACGTTAACAACCAGAACGTTCTCACAATGTACCCAAGAAGTTCATGCTTGCACATGAAATATTTACAGACAATTGAACGCGATACCCACTATAAAAGTGCCTCAAAGCATATTTTAATTAGTAAACGTTTCAATCCGAAATAAACCACTTTTCTTTTATTGCTGACACGATATGTGTCAATAAATTTTCGCGTCACGTTCTGTTCGCTACACTTATTGTTCGCGTTACCGAAATTCGGAAAAATTTCATGAAATAAGTTAATTAACAGAGTGAAGAAAATTTTCAATAATTAAAATCACTAATTTCGCGAAATTTCGTTGCTAGTGTTTCTGATAAAAGCCAAATGCAGCCAACGCCCACTTTGCCCTTTTAGCAAAGTAGTTACCTGTTTAAAGTCGTAAACGATATCGACTTCTCCCCCGTTACCAGAGTATTTCTTTGGAATGTGATAGGTTTCTGTTTGTTTCTCAGTGTCAATTTCAATGTCTTCTTCAATCGCGTTATCTCCATCTTCTATTTTGAGCTTGTACTTGTACACGCTTTCCTACAAAGTTAAAGGGACACCAGTCAACATCTACGGATACAAACCCAGTGTTTACTGAGTTTACATCATTTGACATTGGATATCAACTTTCGACTCCCTTTATTTAAACACGTTAAAATTCATAACAAAAAAAATAATAAACCTAACTACCCTAAACAATATGCAAAACTATCTACAACTAACCTAACTAAGACCTGTTTTTCATGAATGCCATTTACACAGTACTAAAAAAAAAAAAAAAAAGAAATTCGGATGAGCCAAATGTTTAAATTGACTTAAAGATTTAGCCTCTCTCATATCACAGGGCAGGCTGTTCCAGAGAACTGCTCCGCTATAACTGAAGCTGTTCTTCACGAAGTTAGTTCGCGGGAACGTGACAACTAGTCTGTTAACAGAGTCCTTAGAGCTCCTTAGGGAGTAGTGCGTTTCATATCGTTTAACAAATTTTGAGGATAACTATCCTGGAACAAGATCTTTTAAAGACTTGTGAACCATTGGGGCTCTTTGTATCTGAAACTGGGTGCTCGAGTCTTGCCAATTAAGTTGTCTAAATAAGCGGTTGGCATCAACATCATATCTAAAAAAGGTTAGAACACAAGCAGCACGGTTCTGAAGCTTCTGTAGCCTGTCAAACAAAGTTTTTCCACAATTACCTCAGACAATATTACAATAATCGAATTGAGATTGAATGAGAGTGTTGTATATACAATGGAGAGAAGGCGTTGGAACAAAAACTCTCATTCTTTTAATTGCTTCTATCCCGATAGTAACAATGGTATTATATCCAAGCTGAGACATTATCTAACTCTTCTACAAATGAAGCAAATCTACTACAGCTTAATATACCCATATATCTCTTATGCAATACTAGAATGGGGGAGTGCATACAAAACATATATTGATAAGATACAAGCTCAGCAAAATCATTCTGCTAGGCCTATTTTCTTTGCCACCACTTACGGTGAACACACAGAAAGTGCACTTTCCCTGCTAAATTTATCATTTCTTACAGTACATAATGTTTATCGATTTCAGATTCTAAAATTCACGTACCCCTGGCATAAAGACCTCCTGCCAAAGCTGTTCTCAAACTATTTTCAATATGCCAGTAATGTCCACAAATACAATACCAGATATGCATCGAAACAGAATCTTTACGTAAAAAGAGTGCGAACTAATAAGGGGAAACAAACAATCGGATATGCTGCATGTACTGGGACAAAATTCCCTTAACTCTTAAAGAACTAAACACATACCAACTCCAAAAACAATTGAAACCTTATTTGCTGTCAGAACAACATAGTTAACATAACTATGGCGGTTCATAGAGACATCATTTGGTACAACCCCCCTTTCAGCAGGAACGTGGCTACTAACGTTGGACGATCCTTCCTAAAGATCCTCGACGAAGAATTCCCGAAGGGCCATGCACTGCATAAAATCTTCAACCGGAACACAGTTAAGATCAGTTACAGCTGCATGCCGAATCTAAAGCAAAAAATTGATGGTCACAACAAATTCACCCTACGGAAAACAAACGCCGTACCACCTAAAGCTTGCAACTGCCGTCAACCAGCTCATTGCCCTCTGGACGGTAATTGCTTAAAATCAGACGTGATCCACCAAGCCACAGTAGCAACGGAGGACAACAGGCCAGCCGAGACCTATGTAGGCCTTACTGAGAACTCGTTTAAGACCAGATACTCGAACCATAAGTCTTTTTTCAGAGACCCAAACAAGAGACTTTGTACGGAACTCAGTAAGCATATCTGGCACTTGAAAGACGCAAAGATTGGATTTAGCTTAACTTGGAAGATCTTAAAGCAAGCCACGCCGTCTAATCCAGCTTCAAATCGCTGTAATTTGTGCCTGTGGGAAAAATATTTCATTATTTGCAGAGCCGATCTGGCGAGCTTGAACAAACGAAATGAACTTGTAACTTCCTGCAGGCACGAGCGTAAATTCCTTCTTAGCGGCTTTACATCTTCCGTTGGCACGCAATAGTTTTTATTTAAATTCCGCGCGCGCGTTTGTAGTCCTAGCGTATGTAACGAACTTTTTGCTGGCAATTTTATCTGAGGAGTGCCGTACGTGCCGTGCGGTACGAAACTAAGTAGTAATAAAAATGCCAAGTCTAATCTCACGTTGACACCAGACAACCTTGATTATATATATATATATATTTTTTTTTTTTTTTTTCTCTTTCATGTATGTAATTAAGTACAAGGCGAATAAAGGTATTGTTGTTATTGTTGTTCGGAAGCGATCTTTTTAGATCAGTAATTTACAGATGTGCATTTGCCACCGTAGATTTCCATCAATAAATATTCCAAGCGATGTTATAGAGGTAACGTTTTCTATCGGAGCATTATCAATCGGGAGCTCGGGTTGGCTCGACAAATTACTCAATTTTTGTCTTGATCCGATTAGCATAAATTCATTTTTAGCAGTGTTCAAAGTAAGTTTGTTGGAAATAAGCCATTTGTTTAGATTACCGAAATCGTGATTCAAATTTAACTTTACTAAATTCACATCAACATCTGCATAAGTGACGTGTGTGTTATCAGCATACGTCCTAGGCTGGCATGAAGTTAGGCAGTTTGGCAAATCGTTGATGCAAATAAGAAATAAAATAGGGACCAAGAATTGTTCCCTGAAGTACCCAGCATTTACTAGAACATATTCTTGAAAGGGAACCGTTAACTAGACATCTTTGCGTACGATTTGTCAAATACGATCTAAAAGTTATTACCAAATGTGTGTGAAATTTGATAAGGGTTTCTGCAAAGGCCTTTTCTAATGCTCTACTTTTTGATATAACTGAAGTCCTAAAAAGGTACTCCTTTTGGGCAAAGCCGCCCACCCCGTATGGGCCATTATAGGAAGGCTCACCCTGGACAACAATGACAACACAAAGAACAGTTGTAAAGCAGACTTCTGAGACGGCATATGGAGTGTCCGTAGGCTAAGAGCCTTCTATAATGCGGTACAGCAGTTAAATTAGATGGATCAAATGGCAAAAGTAAACTGTAATTTTCACATTTACAAACCGAGGCTGCAGATGTGGCAACAATAAGGACGGCAAAACTCAGAAGGAACATCTTGAACTCCTGGTGATACACACACAGAAAAAAATTCGTTAGAGGTTCATGTGTTGAAAAGGG
>OZ037776.1:56326615-56331615 GCA_964035525.1 Porites cylindrica
GCACGGTTAATCAGTTAATTATGCGAGTTCACAAGGCCCAAAGCTGAATACAAATTAGCTCTACAGCTAGACCCCAGGGAGCAACCTTGACGTATTATTATAAAACAAATAACTTAACAAGCATCAATTAAAACACGCGACTCATAACTGCTAGAAGTAAAAACACAGGAGAGATATCGTTTTAAAAAAATTTATTAAAAAACAATGACAAAAAGAGTCAAATACACAGGAATGGAAATTAATTAATCTTCATCTTCGCTCTCCTCTGTAGAAGGGGAATAGAAATTGGTTTCCAACGTCTTCGCGTTTTTGTGTGTAACTGCTCCGCAATCTTGACATCGAAGAAAGCCCTCTTTCATGTAATGTCTCCCCTCGGGAATCTGGTGATCGCATATAGGACAAATCTTGTAGTAATCGTGCCAAAGGCATTTAGGACATTTCATGATCAATGTCCCGTACACATTAGAGTTCTCGCAGTGTTCACAGGGACTTTTGGAGTGAAAGGTGGTGGACGTTTCAGGGATACTACTTTCTATCTCCTGACTGTCGTTTTCAGTGTCGTTGTCGCTCTCTTGGATGCCCTCCGCTTCAGCGCCATTCTCAGAAGCCACTTCCTCCTCCTCCTCCTGATTTTCAATATCCGATGAACTCTCCTCATTATTACTCTCGTTATCAGAAGTATTTTCTACATTTTGGTAGCCTTTTTCCTTTTCTATTAAATCACTTAACAACTTTTTGTTCTTGATTAAACCTTTATCGATTCCTAACTCTGCAAGTCCATCTAGAAACGTATTCAGCGCACGAGGTTTGGTAACCTCATTGTTATAAGGGAGTAACACATACTCAACTAGCTCAGCGATGTTTGTGACGGGAATAGTGCGTTTATTTCGAAGTAATTGTCCGCTGGGGGTCCAGAAAAGAATATCTTTGGACGCAGCCATACTATGCAGCAAATCAGAAGCATGCTTTTCCGGCACTGCTCGGGAAAGATGACTCAAAACATCTTTTATTGTCGGTTCTTCTTTTATTCTTGGTTCTTCATCCTCGCTTTCATCACCAGAACTTTAGCTTTCTTCATGTTCACTCTCGTGTTCTTCTTCTTCAACCAAATCTATCGTTCTTTTCATTTTGATGAGTACTCGTGACAGACTTAGCTTCGAATGAGCAACCTAGCGATGCGTCACCTCTTTTATAGCATTAGAAATCGTAAGCTTGAAACGACAGGGGCTAATACATCTTCAATAAAACCACTACCCTCTTGAACAAGGACTCGCTTCTTTGTTTTGAAAGGGACATTTGTACTGGCCAGGTTAAGTAAAGCATCCTTATATGGCAGCAATACCCGCTTATTTTCTTCGGAGATGGGAATGGGTCCCATGAGTAAATTGTATAAGACTTGGACTAGTGCATGAAGTTGCTGTGGTGTAGCTGTCTTTAAAAGAAACTGGCGCTGATAAGCAGGGCAAGCAGCTGACAGCTGAAGAAAACCACGATTGTTGTTCACTACACGAGACACTGCTACAAAATGAACTAAGAATGGCAGTTGGTGGTCTTTTATAGAACCTGGTGGAAGGAAAAACAATAGAAATGTGGTGGCGGTGGTGGTGGTGGTGGAGGGAAAACAATGGAAATGTGGTGGTGGTGGTGGAGGGAAAACAATAGAAATGTGGTGGTGGTGGTGGTGGTGGTGGAGGGAAAACAATACAAATGTGGTGGTGGTGGTGGTGGTGGTGGTGGAGGGAAAACAATACAAATGTGGTGGCGGTGGTGGTGGTGGTGGGAAAACAATAGAAATGTGGTGGCGGTGGTGGTGGTGGAGGGAAAACAATAGAAATGTGGTGGCGGTGGTGGTGGTGGGAAAACAATAGAAATGTGGTGGTGGTGGTAGTGGTGGTCTTGGGGGAGGAAAACAATAGAATCTTGTGGTCTGAAAAACTATATAAATGCGCAACATTCTACCTCCTTCTCAGTCTACATTTTGCTCCTGAGGAGTTGACATGAGTTGGTTCTGTTCTGTCTGCGAAAAATCCTTTAGTAGAACAGATAGTATGCAAAGGCACGTGATGTCTAAGCACCGCAATGCTGGTCTCACCCCCCATTTCAAACAGTTCCAATATTTTCACAGAAATGTCAGCGGTTTCGCTTCGAGCATCCTTTCACCTCCATGATTGCCGGAATGACCGGGTCCGGAAAAACGGCCTGGGTTGGATCGTTATTGCAACAAGCTTCAGAGAGCATTTACCCTCCCCCGGAGAGGATCGTTTGGTGTTATTCACAATGGCAGCCTGCGTATACACAAATGTTAGTCGCCATGCCAAACATTGAATTCGTCAAGGGAATTCCTACGGCTTTGGAGCAAGATTCCTATTTTGATGTGAACAAACGGAATTTGATCGTGTTTGATGATCAGATGATTGACGCCAGTAAAGACAAGCGAATTGTGAACCTCTTTACTCGTGGTTCTCATCATCGCAATCTGAGCGTGATTTATATCGTGCAGAATCTATTTCATCAGGGGAAAGGTAGCCGCAGCATAAGCCTAAACAGCCATTATCTGGTGTTATTCAAGAATCCACGAGACAAATTGCAAATCTTGACTCTGGCGAAGCAAATGTATCCTGGGCAGACTGATTTCTTTTTAAATAAGTACGAAGAGGCTGTAAAAAGACCTTTTGGTTATCTTCTGATTGATCTGAAAACTACTACCCAAGATAATTGTCGGTTGCGAACAAACGTCCTGCCCAGTGAAGAAGGCTTTAACCAAGCAGGGTTTCAAGAAAATATTCCTCAAGAGCTCCTAAAATATCTGAAGCAGCAAACTCTTTCGCCTGTCCCACTTCTTCCAGCTATGCAAGAAATACAGGGCAACATGGATGACGTGCTTTCTCGAAACGATCTTCGGGACGATCAAAAAGCTAAGCGATACGTTCAGTTGCAAACAGATACCTGGCTTTTAAAGAACAATTAAATACAAGAACACGACCGGAAGAAATAATCAGTACTGTTCCAGACTTAACATCAAGGACACAAGATTCTTCGACAGCAACGACAGCATTCTCGACTCCCCTCAACCCCTTTAATGTAACACCTGAATTAACACACGCGGCTACCTCTCAAAAAGCTGACAAAGAAAGCCTCACCCCTCCACCACCCTTTAATTCTGCTTTCCTGACCCCTCCTCCCACAGTAGAAACCCCATCACAACAAGGCCCGAAGCGCAAAAGGCGTCGGATTCAATTTCTAAATTATTTGGATGATCATAAATCTCATGGCAAACAGCTGAAGAAACGACGGCATAAGAAATTCAAACCTTACAAGTACTCCATGGGCGAAGAAGAAGGAATTAATTAATTTCCATTCCTTACAAGTCGCTGTGTATTTGACTCTTTTTGTCATTGTTTTTTAATAAATTTTTTTAAAACGATATCTCTCCTGTGTTTTTATTGCTAGCAGTTATGAGTCGTGTGTTTTAATTGATGCTTGTTAAGTTATTTGTTTTATAATAATACGTCAAGGTTGCTCCCTGGGGTCTAGCTGTAGAGCTAATTTGTATTCAGCTTTGGGCTTGTGAACTCGCATAATTAACTGATTAACCGTGCGTGAAAATGACAAGACTTTAATAGTTTTTCATTTCCTCGAGATAGAACGGAGAAAACGTCAGACAAAATTGAAATAGAGTTTTCAGTTCTACTTTGTGTATTTTGTTTATATATATCCGAGTTTTAGAGCTCAATAAGAAGACATAAACTAAACGGAAATAAAGACTTTTCAACTCCACTTTGTGCACATGTGTTTTGTTTATATATCTGAGTTTTAGCGCTAAATAAGATATAGGAAGCCGTTTCTCGCGTTGCTAGATGATTGCTTTTCTTATTCCTATTTTCCTTTTAATAGACTGTCCGAAAACCGAGCTCAAGTTACTTCACGGGCAAGTCTAGACAAGCCTATTGTAGTAGAGTGACGCTCATTAGTAAACCTATCCACTTCATTATATATGGAGGAAGACACTTCATTAGTATGCAGGAAACCCAAATTAGTATGCAGGAAGACACTGACTAGGCACTTAATTAGTATGGAGGAAGGCACTTTTTCCCAGGTTATAACAATAGGTGACGTCATTGACTAGACCATATGCCTATTAATTAAGGGAATCCACTTTCTCCGAGGGAATCCAAAGGGAATCCACCAACGGGGTTAAGTTTGACCCTAGTAGACTACTAACTATCCATTTTATAGTGCTTACAAGGGTTTGACTCGCAGGGTTTAATAATTTTGGCCAATTTAAGCTTTCTACTGATATTTGGGGGAAATGCGGGACAACAATGTGTTGCAATGAGTTTGTGCGCTTTAATTTACAGTAAGATAAGGAGAGTTACTTCAGTCGATGATATGATTCAAATAGTGACTGTCGGTAGCCAAATATATTCTAGTCTGTCATTGCTTGCAAGACAGTCTTCGTTAATGTTAACAGAATTGCCAGAAATGGTTTGAGTGTTTGAGCTAATTTTCCATCTTGAATACGGTGAAAGTTATACTTGTAACATGCATGGTGATGCCAGAATTGAGGGGTATCGCCACTGTATGCCACTTAAAACACTCTTGGCTCTGAACTACAACTCATTCATTTTAACTGTGGGAATTATTGGTGTTGATTCTCATGCTAGAGATATGTATGGTAACAGTCATTACTGAGTGATAGTCAAGGTACATGTGTATTCTGGGAAATACCATCCAGGCATAAATTAGTACAATATTTTCAGAGTCTATATACATGTAAGAATGAGGATACATATGAGCTTAAAGGTGTACATATTTCCAACTTTGAAGTTGATCTTTGTTCAAACAGTATTGAATATTGTAGTATATCAAAATTAATGTTAATAGTTTATACCAATGTTCTTGTAAACAGTGCTGTGCTATAGCAGTTTATGCAATGTGTTACTCTGTTATTAATCTATGTGGATACTGGTCTTCAGGAACTTTATCTGCCCTTGCTAGTA